>JAODAL010018778.1:0-73818 GCA_025379985.1 Phyllomedusa bahiana
AAAGGAAACATAGGAAAGCCCTGTCGTAGAATCCATTTCTGGATGTAGGGCAAGTTTGAAGTCCCCACATAGCACTATTCTACCTTCAGCAAAAGCATTCAGGTCAACGAGCACAGATGTAAAAAAAGAGAGCTGTCCCTGGTTCGGGGCATAGACATTGGCAGTAGTATATAGGGAGCCATATATAGAGCATCGGACAAAGACATATCGCGCATTATCATCCCTTTTAACTTCTAATATTTGAATTGGGAGGTTTTTGTGAAAAAAAATAGCCACCCCCCCGGTCTTAGCCGTTGCATTACTGCTATGGCACCAAAGGGGGTAGTACCTATTCCTGTATGCCTCCAGGTGACCCTTAAGAAGGTGGGTCTCCTGCAGGCAAAGAATATGAGATTTTTGTTTATGCATGGTGTATAAGATTTTGGACCGTCTCTCTGGGCAGTTGAATCCCTTTACATTAAGGGTTGCAATCTGGAGAGTCACCATTGCAGTGGGTAAACCCTATCGTGCCCAGTGGGTGCAAGAACAGAGTGCCCAATCAAGCCATGCCCAGCGTCTCCTACATCAAAGAAAAAATAAAAACAAATACAGAAATTTCCAGAAAACAAGCCCATAAATAGTAACATAGGCAAACATGGTAAACTAATAACCGCAGTATTGTTCACTGCCCTAAACAAGCACATAGTGCCTGCTGTAGTACCCTATTGGGGGGTATTAGTATCCTCCACAACTGGTGCAGGGGAATCCTAAAAGCCTACTAGGAAACTAACAATAAGAAAACCGCAGGCTGAACTGTAATGCCAACAAAAATATGGGTCCAACTGAAATGTGCAAGACTGGTGTAGAGCCAAAGTGCAGGAAAACAGAGCAATATCGCACTAGAGAGTCCATCAGGAGCCTAAGCAACAGTAATCAATGGAATAGCGCAAGAGTCTTAATTTTCACCTGAAATAGAAAGGAATATGTTAGACACAGTGATCCTCCTCACAGCATTAATTAAAAAAAACGCAATGGATGTGAGAGGGCCACTAAAATGAAAGACATTAAAGTCAAAAACTTATCAAGTAGTACAAGGGAGCCTCCTCTTAGCGGCCACGTTGTCCCTCTCCAATCTAGCGACCAATTTTTGGCTTCTTTGTAGGCGCTGTTCCTTAGGGGTTCCGAACCCCGAGGGTGGTCTTGTCATAGTAGGCCCAGCCAGGCCCTGCACGCCCGATGGAATGGCGACTGCTGTCTCCCAGTCAGGAAGGGCAACAGGAGGTAATTTCAAAGCAGATAAGAAGGCTGGCAGGTCTACTGGGTTCCTGAAAGTGACGGTCCCCTCATCCGTTCGTACTTGTAAAGCAAAGGGGTAGCCCCATCGATAGTTGATCTGGTTTGCTTGCAGCACTGCTAGTAGAGGTTTAACTGCAGCTCGTAAGTGAAGTGTACGCCGAGATAAATTAGGGAAAATTGCAATTTTTGAACCTTCAAAGCTAATACTTGGTACAAGTGTCGCTCTTTTCATTATTTCCTCTTTTGTTGAGTAGTAGTGTACCCTACAAATAACGTCTCTCGGCTTGGCTGCATCTTGACTGGCGGGGAGAAGCGCTCGGTGTGCTCTGTCAAGCTCTATATGAGAGTCTGCATTCTTATTTAGAAGCATAGTAAACAATTTTGTCAGTGACTGCGCAAGCTCTTGAGTTTTGATGGATTCAGGAAGACCCCTCACCCTAATGTTGTTCTTCCTGTTTCAATTCTCGAGGTCATCAAATTGCTCAGCGAGAGCTTGATTAATGGATTGTTGGTTCTTAAGTGCAGTTTGAAGATCTGTGACCGATCGCGTGACAGAGGATTGGAAGGTTTCAAGCTGTTGCACCCTATTTTGTATAGCGGAGACATCTTCTTTCACCGTGTGCAGATCCTGCTGCCAGGCGCTTTTAAGATCTAGTGCCATTGCTGACTAATCGTTTTTAGTTGGTAGAAAGGATAGTAGCGCTTGCAACTAAGGGTGACCCTGAAGGGTTAATATGGCTTGATCCCTAGAGATAGTAGGAGGGACAGTGGATGGTTCCCCTGCCAGACCGGGAATGGAGCCTAAAGTGCTTCTGGGGACTAGGAGTGAGGGATGAGTAGGAGATCCCCTGGCAGCTCGACCAACACCAGACATATGCAGGTCAGGGGCATTTACCCCTAGCTGGGCTGATAAGTGAGTGTCATTAAGGGAGCAGTCCAGCGGGTCTGGGACCGATTCCTGGGACAGAAGCCCCTTCATAGGGCTAAGAGCATCGCTGGACGCACCAGGGTCTCCCAGAGACTGAAGAGGGGTTTGCTTCACAGTCAGTGGAGGGTTAATGTGGGCCTTTTAGGAAGCCTTCCCCACAGAGCTGTTAATGGTGACCCACTCCTCCTCCCCCACTGCTGGTATGAGTTGGGATGCTGGAGGATCAGGGGGCTGATCTTTGTCCCCTTCAGAGCAGGGTGAAGCTAGTTGCCGCTGCCTCATAGATGCCACGTGCTCTGCTGTATTGCGGGGAGATGGCGGCGCCACAGCACCTGCTTGATGCGCTCTCCCGCCGTCACAGTCTGCAGCTCCCTCCGACTCCTCACCTCTCACTGTCAGCAGCTCCCAGTCCGGGGAGTAGAGCGGGGGATTTCCGTCCTCCCAGCCACTCGCTCGCCTCTCCGCTGCTCTCCTCGCTCTCCGACTCCTCTCTGCAACACGCGGCAGGGTCACAGGAGCTTCTGTGGTGCCGCGTGGAAGCCGGCAAGATGGCGTCCGCTCCGGAGATGAGGGCGCAGATTCACTGGCTGATTGCAGGTCGGCCAGTGGGGCAAAGTAGTTATAGATGAGTGCCTCTGGAAGCGGAGATGTTGGGGCCTCCTTGGCAGCTTTTCTGGCTCTCCTGGGACTCATTATCTCTCTGGTTCGGCTCAATTTGTTGGCAGTCCTGGCGGAGCTCTCAGTCTGCACGTCTTCCTCTGAGCATGGTAGGCCACGCCCCCGGGAAGTGCCTTTTTAACTGCCTTTGGATAATTACTTTTATATTCTAATAAACTATTCCTATCTGTTGGTTTATGGAACAGATCCACCTGTAGAGAACCATCTGGATCAGTTATAATGAGTGTATCCAAAAAACTCACCTGAATTTCACTGAGATGAAGAGTGAACTTCAACTCAGGATATATATCATTCAGAATCTGAAAAAACTGATGTATCGTAGGTTCAGGGCCCCCCGCCCATATGCAAAATATGTCATCTATAAATCGCAGCCAGATCTTCGCATGTTGTTGAAATAAAGAATTGATATAGATATAAGTTTCTTCAATATCAGACATATAAGCATTTGTATATGGGGGGGCCATATTCGAACCCATAGCGGTTCCCCTCTTCTGTTTATAAAAATCATCTACAAAAAGGAAGATATTTTCTTCCAAGATAATCCAAAGCAGATCAAGACAAAATTCTTGTTGTTGGATGTCTAAATCAGACCATGCCTCCAACAAGTTCTTAGTGGCTTTAATGCCCTTCTCGTGGTCTATAGATGTATATAAACTGTTAACATCAAAGGTCACCAAAGACACATCCTGTCCCGTAAATGACACATTTTTTAGCTTTCCAAGAAAATCCGAAGTGTCCAGTATGTAGGATCGGGTATGACGGATCAATGGCGACATCACCCTATCCAGATAGATAGCGAGAGGGGAGAGTAAAGATTCAGTGGAAGCAACAATCGGACATCCCGGGGGGTTATTTAAATTCTTATGTATCTTCGGTAATGTATACAAAACCGGAATAACTGAATTAGATTAAATTAAATAATTCCAAATAGATACATCGATAACCCCACTTTCTACATATCTCTCTAATGTCGCCCCGACCCGCAATCCTATCCCACACTCTGGATTACAGGACACTCTTTCATATGTATCCTCATCAGAAAGATGATTTCTGATTCCTGAAATATAAATTTTACCCATTTCACAATCACCCACCCTTTACGGGGGGTTTGACCGTGTTTGGGTTTTACTTTTTAAACTGAAAGGGCCAGTTGTTCTTCCTTAAAAATATTTAGATATAGCTTCATTTTACCTTGCTTAACTCCAGAAGGATTTTTTTGTTCTCATTCTGGGTAAGCATAATGTATGTCCAACCGGGTGACTTTTTTTTGGGGGGGGCCCTTTATTTTTACTTTTATTGATAAAATTAAATATCCAAGAAAAATTTTTTCCATTCATATCCCATACCCTTTTTATCATGAAATTGTGCCTTCAGAGTTTTGGCACGAAAAATCTCTGTGACCTTTTTTAACCCCTTCCCGACTAGGGCTTATGGATACCCCTAGGGGGAAGTGACTTCCCGCAAAGGACGTATCCATACGCCCCCCTGGCGAGGTCGGCGGGCTTGGGGCGACCCACGCACGTCGAAATGGGACCAGGGGGTAAATTACCGCGGGGCCGCTCCGATGACCCCCGGCCGGAGTGGGCTCCCCCCCGCGGGGGATTCCCCGGGCTCATTCCCGACCCTTTTTCATGGCTGGTAATAAAAGCCGCAGGCAGGAGGAGTGAGCTCCTCCTGCCTGCCCCCTCCCCCCCTTTCTTCGAATGTAGGCGGCAACCGATCCCCTGTCTGTGATCCGGGGAAGTGAAGGCCCTTTCCCCGGGGGTCATCAGTGACCCAACCCATGCCCGCAATGCATTGGGGGCATGGGACAGGGTTGTCTTGGAACCAGAAACCCCGTACTGATACTGTCCCTGGTCGCTTTTAAACAGCAATTGATGTTTTTGCTTTTAAAAGAAGATAAAGTGAAAAAAGTAAAAAAAAAAAGAAAAATTTTAAATGTCCAAAAGTAAAAAAAAGAAAAAAAAAAAACAAACAGAAAAAATAAAATAAAAACCGTACAACCGCCCTTTCCCCCCCTTTCCCCTCCCCCAAAAAAGATCTTTTTTTTAACCCCCTTTTTTATTTTTTTTCCCCCCGGCTTTTTTAAGGGACCCCCCTCCCCGAAAAACTGTCTTTTTAAAATTACCCGTACGGTAACCCCAAATAAAAAAAAAAAAAAAAAAAACAGTCAAAAAAATTGCGATTTTTGTACATCCTGCAGCACATAAAATTGAAAAAAAAAACGACAAAAAATTCTTTAAGACGCAAAGTTGTCCCAATTAAAACTTAGTTCTCCCGAAAAAAAAAGTCCATACACGCCCTTTTGATAGGGAAAAAAAAAAAAGTTATGGCTCCGAAGCCAGCGATGCAAAAATTTAAATTATTTAAAACAATAAAAACACTTTTTTTTTTTTTTTTTTTTTTTTAAATTTAAAAATTAAAAAATAAAATAATTTTTGAAATAGGGTTGCAATTTTCTATGACCCAGAATAAAGTAACGGTCATGGATACTGCACAGTGAGCGCTTTTAAAAAAATAAAAATTTAAAAAAAAAACTACAAGGTTTGCGGGTTTTTTTTCCCCTGCCTTCCAAAAAACGGATTTAAAAAACTGTCAAAAATTTTTTTCTCCCCAAAAATTTTTACCAAAAAAACGTCAACTTTTCCCCGAAAAAAAACAAGCCCCCACCCCGTACAAAAAAAATAAAAAAGTTATGGCCTCAACTTGGCGATGAAAAAACGTTTTTTTTTTCTTTTTGAATAAAAGTTTTTTTATTTTTTAAAAGAGAAACATTTTAAAAAAAAAACAAATTGGATATCGCTGTAAATCGTTTTTTTCGACCTGATGATAATATAGCTTGTATTATACTGCATGGTGACCGCTGTTAAAAAATAAAAAAAAAAAAAACACTACCAGGAATGCTGTATTTTTTTTCAAAAAGCCTCACAAAAAAAACCTT
Organism: Phyllomedusa bahiana; assembly: GCA_025379985.1. Classification (NCBI taxonomy): domain Eukaryota; kingdom Metazoa; phylum Chordata; class Amphibia; order Anura; family Hylidae; genus Phyllomedusa; species Phyllomedusa bahiana. The sequence continues at coordinate 5,823 of JAODAL010018778.1, forward strand.
TAAAAAAAGTGATCAAAGCGGGGATATGCCCCATAATGGTAATAATAAAAAAATCAAAACCCCCAAAAAAACAACCCAGAATCATCTCCGTTACAAAACTGAAAACGTTTTGGGTATCAGAAAGAAAAACAAAAAAACCAATTTTTTTTTAGACCTTTTTTTATTGTGTAAAAGTAATAAAACATAAAAAAACTAATAAAATCTTACCCTTGCAATTGTAGACCCCCATAGTAAAGTATCCTTCATTTTCACGCACGGGGAACGCGTAAAATTGAAACCAAAAAACAAGGCGGAAAATTTCGTTTTTTCCTCATTTTCATGCCAATGCTAAAAAAAAGCAAAATTGTAACACCTGTGCACCTAAAAATTTCAATACACCCCAGAAGTTTTTTGAGGGCGTGCTGAAACCAAAATGGGGGGGCTTATGGAAGGTTTCACCCCTTTTTGGTATTTGGGGGTTTGTATAACGAATGCCCCCCCCAAAATCTGCATTCCAAAAACCAGTAGCGCTCCCCCCCCATCCCCTGCCATGCGCCCAAAACAGCAGTTTTCCACACAGTGGGGGATTTGCCGAAAATTGGAAGAAATTTTGGGAAAAAGGTTTTTGGGTGCTTTTTTACCCGGATTCCTTGTAAAAAATTAAAATTTTCAGCTAAAATTTCAGAATTTTGGAAAAAAAAATTTTTTTTACATTTTCACAGCCTACGCTAAAAATTTTTGTACACACCCGTGGGGGCGATAACCACACACCCCCGGATATATTCCTTAAGGGGTTTTAAAATTTCCAAAATGGGGATTTTTAGGGGTTTTTTTAAGTTTTGGAAACCTTAGGGTGTCCGCAAACCTGAAATGGCCCCCTAAATAAAATGGTAATGAAAATGAGACTCCAGAGTCCTTTGGTGCTCCTCCTATTTGGGGCTTGTGGTTGAGCCCCAAAAGCACAAGGGGGCCCCTATGGGATACTCTGAAAAAAAACGGCAGAAACTGGGGGAAAAATATTTAAATTTTATTTCCTGATCACATTTACCGTATTTTGTGAAAAAATGTATAAAAATTTAAAAAAACGCAAAAAAAAAAATGAAATTTTTAAATTTCACTTCACTTTTCTTTAATTCCCGTGAAAAACCTAATGGGGTTAAAAATCTTTTCCTAAATGGGTTTTGAATATTTAAGGGGTTTTGTTTCTTAATGAGGGCATTTATGGGGTACTAAACATACAGGCAATCAAAATCCGTTTTGAAAAATGGAGGGGTTTTCTAAAAAATGTATATTGCAAATTTTTTTGAAAATTTTTAAAATTTTTACTAAATTTCAAGCCCCCAAAATCGTTAAAAAAAAAAAAAAGATATTTAAAAAAAATTTTGCCCCAAAATACAGGGCAACATGGGTAGATGCAGTTAAAACTATTTTGAGTGGAATAACTATCTGTATTAATGCAAAAAATTTTTTAAATTTAAAATTGTAAATTTTCAAATTTTTACGTTTTTTGATATTTTTCACAAATAAACAAACATTTTTGGACCAAATTTCTTATATTTTTAAAACCAATGTGTCACGAGAAAACAATCTCTGAAACACAGGATAGGGTTTTTTTGTGTCAAAAAATTATTTCCATAAATGACAATGACAGATTTAAAAAATAGGGGTCTGCGGAGGCCAAAAATGGCTCCGGCGGTAAGGGGTTTAAAGTGAAATTTATTTAAGAGGGCATGTTGGACAAAAAAAAAAGACCTTCTGCAGAAGTGGGAAACTTGCCGGTTTTAATTGATCTTTGAAATATTAAAAAACTAATGGATTGATTCCTGTGACGGGTAAGCAGTTCACAGAGCCAAACCCAGGAGATCCGGGGGCGGCCAGGGGTGGGGTGAGGTAAGCGGGGGTTTTTTTTTTTTTAAATCCCATTGGGGACCCCGGCTGACATAAGGGGACCCTGGTGACTATAAGGGGGGGGGGCCCGGGGGGTAAAAAGGGGGGGCCCCGGCTGGCTTTTAAGGGGGCCTGATGGCTATTTGGGGGCCCCGGCGACTATAAGTGGACCGGTGGCATAAGGGGGGCCCTTGGGTTACTATAAGGGGGGCTTGGCTGGTATAAGGGGCCTGATGGGTATAAGGGATCCCTGATGGCTTTAAAAGGGGGGCCCGACTGGCTAAAAGGGGGCCCCGACTGGCTACAAATGGCTAAAAGGGGCCCTGACTGGTACAAACTAGCTAAGGGGCCCTGTTGGCTACAAATGGGTAAAGGGGGCCCCGACTGGTCAAACTAGCTAAAGGGGCCCATGGTAAAAAGGGGGCCCTGATGGGTAAAACTGGCTAAAGGGGGGCCACGGGGACAAAACTAGCTAAAGGGGGGGCCCCGTCTGGCTACAAACTAGCAAATAGGCCCTGATGGCTAAAATAGTAAAGGGAGCCCATACCTGCACAAGTAAAGGGGCCCTTATGGGATAAGGGGGGCCGGCTGGTATAAGGGGGGCCCTGGTGACTATAAGGGGGGCCCTGGCTGGCTAAAAGGGGGGCCCGGGCTAAAGGGGGCCCGACGGGGATAAGGAGCCCTATGGTATAAGGGACCCTGGCTGACAAAAGGAGGCCCTTGATTATAAGGGGCCCCGGGGGCTATAAGCGGGGCCCCGGGTGGCTATCAGGGGGGCCCCGACTGGGTAAAAGGGGGCCCACTGGCTACAAACTGGCTAAAGGGGGCCCCGATGGCTCAAAAATAGCTAAAGGGGGTCCTGACTGGCTTAAGGGGGTCCTGCTGGTTAAGGGGGGGCCCCGGCTGGGCTATAAGGGGGCCCTGATGGGTATAAGGGGCCCGACGGCTATAAGGGGGCCCGGTGACTATAATGGGGGCCCCGGCTAACTATAAGGAGGCCCTGGCTGGCTGTAAGGGGGCCGTGACTGGCTATCAGGGGGCCCCTGACTGGCTAAAAGGGGGCCTGACTGGCTACAAACTGGCTAAAAGGGGGCCCTGACTGGCTACAAACTGGCTAAAAGGGGGCCCTGACTGGCTACAAACTGGCTAAAAGGGGGCCCTGACTGGCTACAAACTGGATAAAAGGGGGCCCTGACTGGCTATAAGGGGGCCCTGGCTGGCTATAAGGGGGGCCCTGGCTGACTATAAGGGGGGCCCTGACTGGCTATTAGGGGACCCTGGCTGACTATAAGTGGACCCTGGCTGGCTATAAGGGGGCCCTGGCTTACTATAAGGGGGGCTCTGGCTGGCTATAAGGGAGCCGTGACTGGCTATAAGGGATCCCTGACTGGCTAAAAGGGGGCCCTGACTGGCTACAAACTGGCTAAAGGGGGCCCTGACTGGCTACAAACTAGCTAAAGGGGCCCTGACTGGCTACAAACTAGCTAAAAGGGGCCCTGACTGGCTACAAACTAGCTAAAGGGAGCCATGACTACCTGCACACTAGCTAAAGGAGGCCCATAACTACCTGTGTACTACTTCAAGGGAAGCTCTAGCTGTCTATATACTACCTAAAGGGGGTCCCTAACTGCTTGCAGTCTATATAAAGGGCACCCTAACTACCTACAGCTTAACTAACTGGGACTCACCACCACCTACCTACAGCCTACCTAACTGGGATCCACCAACCTAACTGTAGCCTATCAACTTGCCTAACTGGGGGCTGTTTACCTACCCATCCGTGGCTAGGTACCCACCAACCTACCTGGGGCTGGCCTACCAATTTATCCAGCGGGGGTCCACCTACCTAAATAGCCCTACCCATTTGCCTACCTACCTAGGGTTTTTGCCTACCAAACCTGGTAATATAATTGAAGGGCAGGCAGCCCATACTTGTAGCATTATCTCCAGGGGTTAGTCCCCTCCCCACCCTCCAATCCCTTAGGATACTAGGCCTTAAGTTATGGCTTGTATAACGCTCTCCCACCTCTGGCAGTTTGTACAGAGTGGAATAGTAAAGAGATGCTGGAAAATTGAGGATTCTAAGATATTTTGTGTGTAATTTGTGCAGGGATGAGTTTTTGGCCGGGACAATTCATCCTGGCGTGTGGAACGGAAAGCAGAAGAAAAGGAAATAAGAACGACACATAAGAGAAGAGAACGACCATCAGATAAGGAAAGTCTCGGTGAGTCCCTGATTTCAGGGTTATTTTACTTCTATAATTGGATCAGTGCTGTAATTCAGCTGTAATGTGATGTTGACCTAGCCGGTGTCTGATCACTATGTGGTCTCTATAAAGGCAGTGTTGTAGGTTATACCTTTAGCTGGTGTCTGACCTCTATGTGGTCCCCTATATGGCAGTGTTGTAGGTTAACCTGAGCTGGTGTCTGACCTCTATGTGGTCTCTATATGGCAGTGTTGTAGGTTATACCTGAGCTGGTGTCTGACCTCTTATGTGGTTTCCTATAATGGCAGTGTGTAGGTTATACCTGAGCTGGTGTCTGACCTCTATTTGGTCTCTATATGGGAGTGTTGTAGGTTATACCTGAGCTGGTGTCTGACCTCTATGTGGTCTCTATATGGCAGTGTTGTAGGTTATACCTGAGCTGGTGTTTTGACCTCTATGTGCTCTATAGGCAGTGTTGTAGGTTATACCTGAGCTAGTGTCAGACCTCTATGTGGTCTCTCTATGGCGGTGTTGTAGGTTATACCTGAGCTAGTGTCCCGACCTCTATGTGGTCTCTATATGGCGTGTTGTTGTAGGTTAAACCTGAGCTGGTGTCTTGACCTCTATGTGGTATCTATATGGGGGGTGTTGTAGGCTATACCTGAGATGTGGTCTGACCTCTATGTGTTCTCTATATGGCGGGGTTTTTAGGTTATAACTTAGCTGGTGACTGACCTCTATGTGGTCTCTATGTGGCGGTGTTATAGGTTATACCTGAGCTGGGGTCTGACCTCTATGTGGTCTTTATAAAGGCAGTGTTGTAGGGTTTTACCTGAGCTGGGTTTGACCACTATATGGTCTATATATGAGGTGTTGCAGGGTTTTAAACTGAGCTGGTGTCCCGACCTCTATGTGGTCTTTATATGGCAGTGTTGTAGGTTGTACCTGAGGGTGGTGTCTGAAACCCCTATGTGGTCTCTATAAAGGTGGTGTTGTAGTTATTTATACCTGGGGCTGGTGTCTGGGCCTCTATGTGGTCTCTATATGGAGGTTTTTAGGTTATACCTGAGCTAGTGTCTGACCTCTATGTGGTCTCTAATATGGCAGTGTTTAGGTTTTTACCCGAGCTGGTGTCTGACCCCCTATGTTTGGGCTCTATATGGAGTGTTGTGGTTATACTGAGCTAGTGTCTGACCCTATGTGGTCTCTATATTGTGGGGTTGTAGGTTATACCTGAGCTGGTGTCTGACCTCTATGTGGTTCTCTATATGGTAATGTTGTAGGTTATACCTGAGCTGGTGTCTGACCTACTAGTGGTCTCTATATGGTGGTGGTGTAGGTTATACCTGAGCTGGTGTCTGACCTCTGTGTGGTCCTATATGGCGGTGTTGTAGGTTATACCTGAGCTGGTGTCTGACCTCCTATGTGGTCTCTATATGGTTGTGCTGTAAGTGTATACCTGAGCTGGTGTCTGAGCTCTATGTGGTCTCTATATGGTGGTGTTGTAGGTAAATACCTGACCTAGTGGTCTGACCTCTATGTGGTCTCTATATGGCGTGTTGTAGTTTTTACTTGAGCTGGTGTCTGACCTCCCATGTGGTCTCTATATCCGGGTGTTGTTTGGTTTATAAACCCGACTGTGTCTGACCTCTATGTGGTCTCTATATGGCGGTGTTCTAGGTTATACCCGAGCGGGTGTCAGACCACTATGTGGTCGCAATATGGCGGTGTTGTAGGTTATGTCAGCGCGAGTATAGTGGCAGCGTACATGTGTCCCTGATAATAAAAGTGAGGGAACACCTGTCCCTCTGATAGGAGTTTCACTTTCACTTTCTTGCTTATGTTTATTTTAGAAGGTGATGAGGTGCGTGACCAAGGGAAACGTGGAGGAGGATATTGTACGTGGGTGGAGGGGGATATGGATGGAGCTACTTAGCTGTGTGTCTATATGTTAGTCAGACAGACGTGTGAGACAGACAGATATGTTACTCACTTGGGGCCACATGTATGAAACTGTTTTGGTCTATAACTCACTTTTTTCCCCATAGAAAGCTATGGGAAAAAAGTGAGTTTCAGACCAAAACCATTTCATACATGTTGCCCTTGGTTTTGTGTACTACACCAAACAGTTTTGTTTTGCACACTGTATTATGTGGTAAAATGGACATATTTATGTCCGAGAGGCCAGTAATATTTTTAAGTACATTAGGGTGGACCCCCCAAGATCAATTCCCCTGTGTGCCCCAGACGCCCCAGTTCGACACTGGGTAAGGCTATGTTCACATGGCTTAATTGCGAGACGTATTTTGCCCCGCAATTACGCCGTGTGTACGGGGACGGGGGGCCGGCAGCCCTCCGGCCCCATAGACATTCATTATTCTCAGCACATATACGCTGTGAATAATTGACATGTCACTTCTCTCCCTGCTCAGTGTATTGTCCGAGCGGGGAGAGGAGACGTAATCCATAGTTCTCTATGAGAACTGTGGATTACCGTAATGACTGGGACGTATTTCAGCTCATAATTCGCGCAGTACAGCGCAAATTACGGGCTAAAATACGTCCCAGAATAAGCCATGTGAACATAGCCTAACACTCATTACATCAGTGAGAAAAGTCCTGGTTATTAATTTCCTGATACCACCCCTTGGGTCATTGTCCACTCCACATAAAATTTTCCTATGTCTCATCACTGTGAGCCTCGATTCGCAGAAAATTGTGGGGCTTCTTTCTTTCAATGGTTGTTTCTTCCATAGCAGAATTAATAATGTGAACTTTGGTGGACTGAGCGCACATCAAGAATCCCTGGCTTATTGTGAACTATCAGAGAACAAGTTTTCAGGCCACCAAAGAACGAGATGGACATTTGGAAAGAAATTGTTCCCTAGCAATCATTTTCTTATGGCCAAAAGTTTTTACATAGACACAACTGATTGAGGTCAACTATAAATGGTCATTTTGTCCGGTATTAGAAAAACATGGCTGCTTTCTTTCACACATATCACCACCTCTGTTACTGTTACAATGACAGGAATCCTCCTGACATTTTGCCTTCTCCTGCTCACTAGATCAGAACAACTCTCAGGACTGACCAGCTGGCTATGTGACACATGTGAGCTTGATTAAGTGGGAATGGCTGATTGCTAGCCCTCTATAAAACTGAGTTTCACTTGTCGCTGGCGCAGAGTATACTGTTAAGCTGAGAGCTTGAGTCTTGTGAGCTGCTCGCATTCTGTTTCTAGTATATTACACATTTAGTCCTGTAGTGTCCTGTTCTGATTAAGTTTTCTGCCCACAGTTAGAGGCCTTTTAGTTTTTAGCTGTCTGTTTGCTTCTGTTCTGCCCTGTGTCAATTTTTCTATTAAGCTAAGGTCCACTTGGCAACTGGCGCAGAGTATACTGTTAATCTCAGAGCTAGAGTTTTGTGATCTGCTTGCATCCTAACACATTTTGTCCTGCTGTGTCCTTTTTTTAGTTAGTTTTATGTACCCGGTGAGCTAGAGCCTGGTTTGTCCTTAGTTTTCTGGTTACTTTAGATCTACCCTGTGTCCGTTTTTCAGTGTGTTCTTTTCCTGAGTTCTCGTTGGTAGTTCTGTGCTGTCTTGTTAAGGTCAGCATAGCTAGGGGACATTGGTAGGGATGTCTTTATGGATAGAATAGGACTAGAGGGGTCTGTTGTTAGGGTTAGCACTAGGGACAGGTTTAGAGGAAACTAGTTATGGTATTGTTTGGGGTCCAGCTTCTGGATTCAAATCACTTATCAGTCATATCCTATCTCCAGCCTTACCCTTGTGACTGTCCATCTTTCTGACTATTTAATGGAAAGTCCCTACACACACACGTATTACTTGCATGTGACTGCTGGTTGGATTTATTCTGTTCTAAGTTCTGTTTGCCATCCGTGTCAATCAGAGTTGCTTCAGTCAAAAGATGTTTCTGGCATTGCAGCTCAGCCTCATTCACTTCAATGGAGCTAAGCTACAATCAGAGGCATAACTTAAAGCTCCCGGGCCCCAGTGCAAAAAGTGCAATGGAGCCCAACCTCTTCCCCCAGCTACAATGTAACATTTACAATACTAATGTCTTCTCATGTGGCAGAGGGGCTTTTGGATCTCCTCAGGTTGCGGGGCTCAGTAGCAACTGCTACCTCTACATCCTCTCTAAGTACACGTTTGACCACAATACTAGGCATATCATGTGACAGAGGTGGTGCTATTTTTGAGAGAAAGGAGACATGGTTTATTTTAATCCTGGATGAACCATTTAAGAAACCAACATGTCATGGGGACAACGTCTTGGTCTGAAGTGGCTTTTATTTTAGACTTGTTTGCTCCAGCCCACACTTCCACATATGTTTCCAGTCCTATTGTGTGGAGTTCTGTGGTCTCTTTCACCGCAACAGCAGATTTGTATGGATTTTTTATTGATTAATATTGAAGATTTTAATATATTTTGTATGAATCTCTGCAGAAAGTATAATTTTGTGAATCATTTTTTTATCATTATTTCAGCTAAATCAGATTATGATCTATAAGTGGTAAATCCATGTGGCAATCTACTTCTTGTAATCCTCTTGGGTAACCATCAAGTGGTAATGGGAGACACCTTTCCACATTCCCCTGATTTCAGTCTCAGAACCAAAGAGGGTCCGGACTCTTGCCTTGTAAGGGACATCCATTTCCGCTTTTATAACTGAGGCCACCATTCGAATGGCTTTACCAGCCTCCAGCGATACATTTGTGCTTGATGAGAAGGTGACCTGTAGAAGACAAAGGAAGTTGAAAAGATACTTAGTCATCATTTACTATTATTAATGTAAAAAGAAGAAAAGTTAGAATTTTCCAGTGTCTGGTATTTTGGTGGCTTTTAGTAGATGTAGTGCAAGAAAGGTAAAACAAAATTGAAGGGTTATTTTTCACTATACACATTGATGGCATATCAATAGGGTATGGGAACCACAGATAACTCAAGAATGACCCCAAAACTTCTCTGTTTTGAATGAAGAAGTGTTCGGAACTCTCCCATTGACTTTAATGACTATACATGGAACTCCCTATAAAATCAATGGATGAGTTCCAACCACCATTTTATTCAAAACAGAAAGATTTTGGGGTTCATTCTTGAGATAGCCGAACACACCGCTCCCCATACTCAGAAATGCCATTGGACAAAATGGTAAATCATTTGCAAGTGTGACCTACTCAGAGATCATCAGGGGCCCATACCCAAGATGAGTGTGAGTCCCAGATGGGAGCTGCACCTATCACACATTGATGGCATATCCTATCGATATACCATCTATATGGTGGGAATACTACCACATCATGGTCAACAGGTTGCAGCATCTTAGCTTAGGAATTCTTTCCAGAAACTTCATTGTATGCTCATGCTCATGATGCTAGTCCTCCCCTGAGTTGTTGGTTGTATCCTTGTCCTAATGTATTTTACATAACTTGGTCTAGTTCTTCTCTGACTTTATCCCTCAGCTTTATCCGGACTACATTTTTCACTCAACCTTCAACTCTGTATTGGTTAATATTATCTATAACTTTGACTAAATCCCACCATCTTGTCTACTGTCTTCTCTAAGTTCTGCTGGATGTCGCAATTTTTACCCTTCCACCCTTCTTTAGTTCATGCTGCTTTCTTCTTGGCCCCCACCAGCATTTCAAGACTACTCTTAGTACCATGACTTGGAAATACCCTTACACAAAGTCCAGATCTCCTTGCTGGAGTTAAGGTAAAAAGCTAGACTTCTACAGACTCTTTATTCTGATGTATTTTCCGTAACTTGGTTACAGGGGTGTTCCCATAGATAGAGTCTACGCGAGCGCAACCAGACCTCTTATCTGAGTGATACTCAGGCCCCCGTTCCTGAGTTAAGTGTGGAGCCCAGAGGTGGGACCTGTACCTATCAGAACATGATGGTTTATTCTATTAATAAGGCATCTGTAACGGTCGTGGTAGTGGATCCTCTGAACCTCCGCAAGCGATGGTGTAAGCCTCGCCAGGGAGGGGAGTCTAAGTAGGTCCCGGTTTTCACCAGAGTCCGCCGCAAAGCAGGATGGACTTGCTGCGGCGGGAGTCTGCAAGGTCGCTACCCGTGACTTGCTTGCGGTGGCTCTGTCAACCTGCATGGGCTCCTCGGAGGATGGCTGCGGAAGCGGCAGGGGAGGCCTCTGGAAGACAGGAGCCAGACGAGGCATACGGCGGGACCGAACCAACAACGAAAGCTGCAAGATCCGCGTCGCCGGGCAGGGGTACCTCGGCAGGATCCATGGCTGGCTCTTACTGTAACGGTAATGGTAGTGGATCCTCTGGACCTCCGCAAGCGGTAGTGTAAGCCTCGCCAGGGAGCGGAGTCTAAGTAGGTCCTGGTTTTCACCAGAGTCCACCGCAAAGCGGGATGGACTTGCTGCGGCGGGAGTCTGCAAGGTCGCTACCCGTGACTTGCTTGCGGTGGCAGCCAAGGTATATCGTGGTACAAAATCGTAAGACAAGCTTGTAGTCAGGGACTACGGTAAGTTCGTGGTCGTAGGACGTAAGCGAGAAGGTTCGCTACACAGAAATGAGGACAAGACTCAGATAGACGCTTTCTCTGTAGGCAACAGGCACTAAAGATCCAGCAGGGACGTGCTGGAGGCGTTACCAATATACATGGTCAGCGCCCGGCAATCAACCAATTATCGGTGCGCTGGTCCTTTAAATATAAGAGAGCCTAAGGAGCAGGGACGCACGCGCCCGTCGGCAGAAGACCGCGGGGAAGCAGAAGCGCGGCTGGGTAAGTGTACCAGCGTGGGGAAATGAGTGAGCCACTCATCCCCGTGCCAGAGGAAGGTGCAGGGACACGAAAGCGCCCGCAGCCTGGACCAGGGGCTGCGGGACTACTCATTACAGTACCACCCCCCCTTAGGCCTCCCCCTCCTTCTAGATTGGAGAAATTTCAGCACCAGGTCACGGTCCAAAATATTCTCCTCTGGCTCCCAAGATCTTTCCTCCGGACCAAATCCCTTCCAGTCGATGAGGAAATGTCATCTCCCCCTAATAGACTTCATGGCCAGGATTTCCTTCACAGCGGACACGTTGGAGGCTTCAGCTGTAGGAGAAGGGGGAATGACTTTATGAGAGAAGCGGTTCAGCACCAAGGGCTTCAGCAGAGAGACATGGAAGGAATTCGGGATCCGCATGGTGGGAGCAAGCCGGAGCCTATAGGCCACAGGGTTAATACACTCCAAGACCTCGAATGGCCCCAGGAACCGAGGGCCTAGCTTGTAGCTGGGAATCTTGAACCGAATGTATTTGGCAGACAGCCACACCTTGTCACCCGGAGCAAAGGTCGGCGCCGGTCTCCTCTTCTTGTCCGCCTAGTTCTTCATGCGGACCGCTGCACGCTGTAGGGACTGCCGAGTCTGTTCCCAGATAGTTGTCATATCCCGAACTAGGGACTCCACAGCGGGAACCTCTGAGGATGAGGCCAGGGGGAGTGGTGGGCGGGGATGCTGTCCGTAGACCACATAGAAGGGGGAGGCGCCAGCAGACTCTGACTCCAAGGAGTTGTATGTAAACTGGACCAATCATCCTGACGGGCTGAGACGAAGTGGCGTAAATAACTGCCTAGGACCTGGTTAACTCTCTCCACCAGACCGTTCGACTGAGGATGATATGCTGAGGTGAAGTCCAACTTCACTGGTAGCCGGTAGCAGAGTGCTTGCCAGAACCTGGAAACAAACTGGACCCCCCGGTCCAAGACGACCCGTTGCGGCCGTCCCAGCCGACCCAGAACAGGGTGGCGAGACGAGGAGCAGATGGTAATCCGGGCAACGGAACAAAGTGCGACATTTTCGAAAAGCGATCCGTGACCACCCAAATACAAGTATTGCCGGAAGAGAGAGAGAGGTCGGTGATGAAGTCCATCGCCACATGTGTCCACGGGGAACTGGGAGTGGGCAAAGGTTGCAGCAAACCGACCGGACTGTGGCGGGGAGTCTTGTTGCGGGCACAAGTGATGCAGGCCTCCACAAATTCTCTTGTGTCCTTGGCTAGGTCTGGCCACCAGTAGAAACGTGAGATCAGTTGATATGACCTTCGGACACCTGGATGCCCTGCCACCATCGAGCAATGCCCCCATCTTAGGACTCTTTTCCGAAGGGCTGGGCATACATACGTTTTGCCCGGAGGAATCTGTTGGAGGCGCGCGGGAGCCGCGTGGACCAAACGCTCCGGGGGTATAATGTACTGTGGCCCAGGTTCCTCCCCAATGACATCCGATACGCGGGAGAGAGCATCGGCCTTAATGTTCTTCTCCGCCGGACGGAAGTGAATCCGGAAGTCAAACCGAGAGAAGAGGGACCACTGGGCCTGTCGGGGGTTCAGGCGCTGAGCTGACTGGAGGGACTGGAGATTCTTGTGGTCGGTGGACACATCACATGGATGACGTGCTCCCTCCAAGAGATTACGCCATTCCTCCAGGGCCATCTTGATGGCAAGAAGTTCCCGGTCCCTGATGGCATAATTCTTCTTGGCTGGCGAAAAGGTTTTGGAGAAGAACCCACAAGTTAGTGTCTTCCCCTTAGGCCCTTTCTGAGTGAGGACTGCCCCTGCACCCACGGAAGAAGCATCCACCTCCAACGCAAAAGGCTTCTCGGAATCCGGACGAGACAGGATGGGAGCAGAGGAGAAAGCTGTCTTTAACTCGGAGAAGGCTCTCTCCGCCTCCGGCGACCAACATCTCGGATTGGCCTTCTTCTTAGTCAGGGCCACGATGGGAGCCACCAAGGTAGAAAAGTGGGGGATAAACTGCCGGTAATAGTTGGCGAACCCGAGAAAGCGTTGTATGGCTCGAAGTCCAACCGGTCGTGGCCACTGCAAAACAGCCGACAACTTGGTAGGGTCCATTCGCAACCCCTTGTCGGAGACGATATACCCCAGGAAGGGTAAACTGGTCCGGTGGAACAAACACTTCTCCAGCTTAGCATACAGGTGATTGTTGCGCAGGCGTCGCAACACTTGGCGTACCTGAATGCGATGGGTCGGTAGATCAGGAGAGAAGATCAGGATATCATCCAGGTACACGATTACGCAGGTGTAAAGAAGATCCCTGAAGATATCATTGCCGAACTCCTGAAAGACCGGCGGAGCATTACACAGGCCAAACGGCATTATTAGATATTCAAAGGGCCCGTCCCGGGTGTTGAAGGCCGTCTTCCACTCATCCCCTTTTCGAATCCTTATAACTTTGTAAGCCCCGTGCAGGTCCAGCTTAGTGAACACCTTGGCTCCCCGAAGCTGGTCGAAGAGTTCCGATATCAGCGGTAGAGGATACCGGTTCTTTACTGTAATTTTATTAAGTCCCTGGTAGTCGATGCAGGGGCGCAAAGATCCGTCCTTCTTCTGCACGAAGAAAAATCCAGCTCCGGCCGGTGAGGAGGATTTATGGATGAAGCCCTTCTGTAAGTTCTCTTGGATGTAGGCCAACATGACCTGAATCTCGGGTACAGACAGAGGATAGACCCTGCCCCGGGGAGGGCTAGTCCCTGGCAGGAGACCTATAGGACAATCATATGGACGGTGAGGCGGAAGAGAGTCGGCCTGCTTCTCAGAAAACACCTCCGCAAAGTCCTGGTATTCCGTGGGCAGACCTGGCAATGGCTCAGAAGGAATCAACGAAGTGGTGGAGTGCAGCAGGCGTGGTGCAGCCAAACAGCAATTCTGACAGTCCGGCCCCCAGCGAAGGACCTCGCCGTTCTCCAGTCCAGCGTAGGGGCATGACGTTGCAGCCATGGAAGCCCCAAAAGAATCGCCGAAGAATGAGAGAGCACATAGAACGAGATCTCTTCTTTATGCAGGGCCCCTATATAAAGGGATACCGACTTGGTCTTGTACTGGATGGAATTCCTTAAGAGCTCCCCGCTGACCGAGGAGATCCCCAGCGGCCTCTCTAGGCGAACCACCGGGAGGCGATACCAGGAAACCAGGGAGGAGTGAATTAAATTCCCAGCTGATCCAGAGTCCAGGAAGGTGGGAACCTGAACCATAATCCCCAAACTGGTGGAGAACTGTACAGGCATCGTTAATCGTGGAGAGGAGGAATTTTCACTCAGGGACGCCTCTTCCACGTTCCCTTGGTGCGAGCGTTTCCCGGATGTTGGGGTCGTAGAGGACAGTCCCGACAGAAATGCTTTGGGCTGGCACAGAAGAGACATAGATTTTCAGCTCGACGATGGGACCGTCCTTGCTCCGTCAAATGGGCTCTGTCAACCTGCATGGGGTCCTCGGAGGATGGCTGCGGAAGCAGCAGGGGAGGCCTCTGGAAGACAGGAGCCAGACGAGGCATACGGCGGGACCGAACCAACAACGAAAGCTGCAAGATCCGCGTCGCCGGGCAGGGGTACCTCGGCGGGATCCATGGCTGGATCTTACTGTAACGGTCATGGTAGTGGATCCTCTGGACCTCCGCAAGCGGTAGTGTAAGCCTCGCCAGGGAGCGGAGTCTAAGTAGGTCCTGGTTTTCACCAGAGCCCGCCGCAAAGCGGGATGGACTTGCTGCGGCGGGAGTCTACCAGGTCGCTACCCCTGACGTGACTTGCTTGCGGTGGCAGCCGAGGTATATCATGGTACAAAATCGTAAGACAAGCTCGTAGTCGGGGACAGGCGGTAAGATCAGGACAGGCGGCAAAGTTTCGTGGTCGTAGGACGTAAGCGAGAAGGTTCGCTACACGGAAATCAGGACAAGACTCAGATAGACGCTTTCTCTGTAGGCAACAGGCACTAAAGATCCAGCGGGAACGTGCTGGAGGCGTTACCAATATATAGGGCCAGCGCCCGGCAATCAACCAATTATCGGTGCGCTGGCCCTTTAAATCTAAGAGAGCTGGCGCGCGCGCCCTAAGGCGCGGAGAGCGTGCCCGTCGGCAGAAGACCGCGGGGAAACAGGAGCGCGGCTGGGGTAGTGTACCAGTGCGGGGGAACGAGTGAGTCCGCGGCCCGGCCCGCAGGCCACGGCGCCACTCGTCCCCACGCCAGAGGAGGGTGCCGGGACACGAGAGCGCCCGCAGCCTGGACCAAGGGCTGCAGGGCTGCTCGTTACAGCTTCAAAATCTATGGTGAGAACTCCCCTTTAAGTTTGGTTTTTGTACATTATCCGAAGAGTCGTTCATCCATCTATATGTTTTCATACAATGACCTCTTGGACTTACCTCAGTTTCATTGGTTTTTTCGAAGCTCCAGTTGTGAGTGGTGTTCATGTTTATGGAAATCTTCATGCCTTCTTCAGAAATAGAAGGAACTCCGGTCTTACAAGTAATTTCAGTTTCTAATTCGAATGTGAATCCATGTTCATGGGTAAAACAGCTCGACTCCTTTATAGTTTTCAGTAAACTGTTATACAAAAAAACATTTTAAAGCCTGATTTACAGTAGGGGAGAGGACACAATTGAATTATTAAGCATTATTATTGTTGCCGCCTTTGTACCTGTTCAAGCTCTACAATGTCTTTCCTGTGAACTGGTGCTCAAAACTGCCCACAATATCCCTGTGTGGTCTGACCAGTGACTTGTATAATGGGAGGCTAATGTTCTCATTGTGTGTCTTTTAATACACCACATGATCATGTTTGCCTTGGCAGCTGCTGCCTGACATTGGCTGCTACAGTTAAGTTTACTGTCCACCAGGATTCCCAAGTCCAAGCGTTTTTCCATTTAAAATGTAATCATGGAATGGACTTTTCCTCCCCATGTGCATAACCTTGCATTTATCTGTGTTTATTTATCTAGGAATTTATTTTATTTTAATTTTATTTAATTTATTAATGTATTTTATTTATTTCATTCATTTTATTTACGTATATTATTTATTTATGAATTTATCTGGCTTTTGGTTAATGCTTTTTCAAGCGAAACATGTGTCGGGGCAGAACAGGGGCATAGTCGCCATTCTTCTGTCTCTTTCCATTGGATGCATCTTTGGTATAGTATTATTATATTTATATATATTCTTGTATTGTTTCATTTGTGCTATACCTCATTATATGTTTTTTCTTTTCTGGTGGTTTTCACCCCTGTTTATGTGTTTTTCTTGGTTTCTGGGTGTGGTGTTTTTTGTAAAAAAAAAAATTTGGCTTTTTTGTTATTTTTCTGTTTTGAGTGCATTTTTTTTAAAACATATTTTATTAAATATATAATACATTACAAGATAGTATTTCTACATACATTGCTCACATTGGGAACAACAACTTTGTGTATCATGCGTCCGTTTTTTCATTTTACATACAAAAAGTAATCATGAATTAAAGAATAAAAACAAAAGGAATTGAGACATCCTTTTCATTTGTCCTTATTGCTTTCAACAATTTTAAACAACTATATAACCATTAGAACTGATTAATACTTAACATAACATCAGCCAGGTTTAAAATATCTCTGCTGTATTTTTCAGTGCTTTGAGTGCATTTTTGTATTTTTGTTTAATAAAGCAATTTTTATTATTTTTTTTGTGCTGCTCTTCCCCTTTTTTGGTTGTTGTTTTCTTACTAACAAACTTAACCTTTGAAAGCTTTATAGCCTTGTGCCTGGCTGTTAAAACACTTCTATTAGCAATATTTCTCTAATGCTCAGCTAGGAATAGCAGAGCTGAAATGTCAGTCACTGCCGTAGAACCATCCACAGCCTGAACAGAAATAGGGAGCCTGAAACTGTAGACCTACCAACCGCCTGAACAGGAAGTGGGAGCCTGAAGCTGTAGACCCGCCCACAGCCTGAACAGGAAGTGGGAGCCTAAAGCTGTAGACCCGCCCACAGCCTGAACAGGAAGTGGCAGCCTAAAGAAGGTTGTGAATAGCAGCCTCTGTGAAACAGCTAGATGGGAAAACCCCTTTAAACACTACAGGAGGGTTTGGACTTTCCTGCCATAAATCTGAGTTCACTACTGCAGGAATAGTCTTTGTTAATAACAGCTGGCATAAAACTACGATGAGGATGATAATGTGATATTACCAAGTCAGTAGGCAGTAGTTATAGTCAGGAGGGGATAAGGGATTGTGACAGGAAGGTTAGCAGCAGTAGACAGGCAAACAACAGGGTGTAGACAAATGTATGAAATAAGATGGGTATGTGTGAGCTATGGGTGCCCTCCACTCCTATACAGAGGAGTTTGGTGGGGTCTAGTCTCATAGCGGCATGGAGAACACACCAATTATTTTGCCAAAAGCCTTATTCCAGCCTTAATGTGACACTGGTAATAGTGGGATCCCTGACATTGCCAAATTTCCAGTACACACTCCAAGTAGTGGTCTTCAAAGGCTAGGTCTACACAGCCTAGGACAAAAAAACTTGTTGAAAAACAAAACCTAAAAACTGCTTTGAAAGTCAATTTTTTGTCCAAAGCAGCTGTGCTTCTGATGAGTTTTTTTGGTTGGCTTTCAGTGTTTTTGCATGTCTTTGGACTGTTTTGGGGCAGTTTTTCTTATGTATGCACAATTCATAGACCTTGTTAAAACACCTGGGCAATTGTTCAGCAGAAATGTCCAAAAACCGCACCAAAAACTACGCCAAAAAACCTGTGGCACTTTACATAGTCTTCTGCCTTGCTCTGTCATTTTTTGCAACATGTATCAAAATACGACCAGCAAAAACAAGCGTAAAAAAACATTCTATGGAGACAACAGAACATTTTTACTGTTAAAATCTATAGCATCTGTTTTCAGTCGTGTTTTTTCAGCGGCAGTTTTATGAGCCAAAGCCACAAGTGGATCCTACAGGAGGCAGCAGAAGAATAATTTCTACCTTAATATTTACCATTCCCTTTAGGCTGACTTGTGATTTTGACTAAAAACTGCAGTGATGTTCTCCAGAAAAACCCATGACTGCAGCCAACCTAAGAGTAGCCCTAGTTTACAATAGATTACTTACACGAAGGTGTGGTTCATGATAGAACTGCTTCTCCTGTTATCGTAGATCTTTTCCTCCAACACCTCAGGATGTTCAGAAGTCTTTCTTCCCTCGTCAGTCAAGAATTCCAAGCTCAGAATTCTCTGAATTGTTTTGTCTTTTGTGAATGACAGGAGTCGATACATATTATAATTCCATCCCAAGTAGTCCGCCCTCACAATATAGTTTGTAAATTCGGTTTCTGGTGGATCTCCCCTGTAGACGTTTCCGTTGTACTTGTCTACACACCACAGCTTTCCTTCATTGTCAAAGGACATAAAGTGAGTGAGCCTTCTCCAATTTTCATTTCCAATTTTGGTACTTGAAGTTATCCATGGATAATTTTCGACAGTGGGTGGTGAACCCTTGTAGAAGCAGTCATTACTATGCACACCATGTAGGATGCCTTCTCTATTGAAGAACAGAGCATCAAACACGTTCCACGACCTTCTTCCTATTTTCTGTGCCCGGTCATACATCCACGTTATATGCTCATTATCTGGTTGCGGACCCTTATAGAACTCTCCGTTATGTGTGGAGCAATACATATCTCCATTGGGGTGGAAGAAAAGAAGCTTGACTCTGCTCCATTCAGCTCTTCCAACTCTTCGAGCCACCAAGAACCAATCAGAATCTTTTTTGGAAGGCATAGGACCTCTGTATAGGTCTTCACCCCTGATACAGAAGAGCTCCCCATCTGGGCTACAGGCTATACTTCTGACATTACGAACCTTTCCCAAATTGCTTGATCTTGAGTTAAAATTATCAAGACGATCCCTCGGTGGTAAACCGATTTTAACAGAAAAATCTGATGTCAATGTTAAAAGTAATGCCTCTGAAAGGGAAGAAAAAATTCATTTAGAATAAGTTACAAAATACTTATAAAACCTTTTCATCTCTTGTATCTGTAGTATCAGAGATTGTAAGATCATAACTCCTCCCCCACCTCTTCTATTTCCTCCTTGAAAAGTGTAATCATCTATGGTCAGGACTCTTATCCATCTTCCACCTCTTGTATCTCCTCCTTATAGAGGGTAAGCTCCTATGGTCAGAACTCTTACTCATCACTAGAGATGAGCGAACAGTAAAATGTTCGAGTCGAACTCCGAACAGCAGTGGTGTTCGGTTCGAGGTTCGACTCAAACTCGAACCTCATTAAAGTCAATGGGAGAAGGTGTTCGGGTTTATTTTTATACCTATACAGGTGAGGAGAAGCTAAATTTACCATCCATAACAGTAAACTGGATACGTGGAACAACTTAGTGAAGAAAATTTGTCTCTAAGAGTGACATGAAAAAAATAAAGGCCAAAATACTTCATTCCTTTCAATGGCTAACTGAAAAGATGAACACAGCTTGCAAGCAGGAGCGTAGCTATAGAAGGTGCAGCGGACTAGATTAGATGTCCGTACCATTGGTGTCAGCGAGAACATGGCAGTGGCCAGTTTGACAAGTTTGGGGAACAGCAGGGTTCCGGTTCGACAAGATTAGGCAGTAGTACCATTGTTGTCAGCGAGAACATGCCAATTGGGAACATGGAGGTTTCAGTTCGACAAGATTAGGCAGCAGTACCATTATTGGCAGCGAAAACATGGCAGTGGGGAAAATGGAGGTTCCAATTCGACAAGATTAGGCAGCAGTACCATTGCTGGCAGCGAGAACATGGCAGTGGGGAACATGGAGGTTCCGGTTCGACAAGATTAGGCAGCAGTACCATTTTTGGCAGCGAGAACATGGCAGTGGGGAACATGGAGGTTCCGGTTTGACAAGATTAGGCAGCAGTACCATAGGTGGCAGCGAGAACATGGCAGTGGGGAACATGGAGGTTCCGTTTGACAAGATTATGCAGCAGTACCATTGGTGGCAGCGAGAACATGGCAGTGGGGAACATGGAGGTTCCTGTTAGACAAGAGTCTGCAGCAGTACCAGTGGTGGCAGCGAGAACATGACAAAGAGAAACAGCGAGATTCCATTTCGACAAGATTAGACAATGGGGAACAGCGGGGTTCCGGTTCAACAAGATTAGGCACTGGGGAACAGCGAGGTTCCGGTTCGACAAGATTAGGCAGCAGTACCATTGTTGGCAGAGGGAAAATGGCAGTGGAGAAAATGGAGGTTCCGATTCGACGAGATTAGTTGGCATTACCATTGCTGGCAGGAAGAACATGGCAGTGGGGAACATGGAGGTTCCGGTTCGACAAGATTAGGTGGCATTACCATTGCTGGCAGCGAGAAAATGAAAGTGGGGAACATGGAGGTTCCGGTTCGACAAGATTAGGCAGCATTACCATTGGTGGCAGCGAGAACATGCCAATGAGGAACAGACAAGATTAGGCAATGGGAAACAGCGAGGTTCCGGTTCGACAAGATTAGGCAATGGGGAACAGCTAGGTTTCTATTTCAACAAGATTAGGCAATGGGGAATAGCGAGGTTCCGGTTCAACAAGATTAGGCAATCCACAATCGTTGGCAGGTGCGTCGCTAGGCAGATTCATTCGGGGCACGAGCCCGAATGAATCTGCCTGTGCCCGAGTCTGGGCGGCCCAGGCCGTAGGTGGGCCTGGAGCGCCCCTCAGTGGGGGCGGCCCCGCCGATCTCTCTGACTGTGCGGCCGTTTCCCATCGGCCGGCGCAGTCAGAGTCGGGGAGGAGGCAGGACGGATCATTCCGTCCTGTCTGCTCCCAGTATGTATCAGCCTTGCTGAGCGCCGTACATACACGTGGCGCACAGGGAGTGACGCGCCGCTGTCATAAACCCCCGGGCGACGCGGGGATCCTCTGAGCCGGCAGCTCTCCCGGGCCCGAGGAGGTCCCTTTGCCCCGCGAGACGGGTAAGCAGCGTGATGATATCACGCTGCTTACACCGCTCTCAAAATGCAGGACCAGGACGCGCGGGACGGGCTCATTAGGAAAGTAGTTTTATTGTAATTTTATTAGCTACAGGGGGCATGTGGGGCTACGGGGGAGGCATGTGTGGCTACAAGAGGGGGGCATATGGCTACAGGGGGGGCATGTGTGGCTACAAGGGGGGGCATATGGCTACAGGGGGGGCATGTGTGGCTACAAGGGGGGGCATATGGCTACAGGGGGGCATGTGGGGCTACAGGGGGTGCATGTGGGGCTACAGGGGGGGGCATGTGTGGCTACAAGGGGGGCATATGGCTACAGGGGGGCATGTGGGGCTACAGGGGGTGCATGTGGGGCTACAGGGGGTGCATGTGGGGCTACAGGGGGGGCATGTGTGGCTACAGGGGGCATATGGCTACAGGGGGGTGCATGTGTGGCTACAGGGGGCATATGGCTACAGGGGGTGCATGTGTGGCTACAGGAGAGCAAGTCACTGGCTACAGGGGGCCTATATGTCTAAGGTGGCATGTCACTGGCTACAGGGGGGGCATATATGGCTATGGGGGCATGTCACTGGCTACGGGGGGCATATATGGCTAAGGGGCATGTCACTGGCTACAGGGGCCTAATGGCTAAGGGGGTATGTCACTGGCTACGGGGGGCCTAAAATGGCTACAGGGGCATGTCACTGGCTACGGGGGCATATTATGTGGCTATGGGGCAGTAACGTAAAAACGAGGGCTAATCACTGACAAACAAGGAGCATATTCTGGCTAAAGGGGCAGTAACCGGCTAGAGGGGCTAATAACCTGGCTAGAGGGGGCTAAAAACCTGGCTACAGTGGGCTACTACCTGGCTATAGGGGGCAAAAATTTTTCCTACAAGGGGGTAATTATTACCATTTGGGGCACTATAAAATGGGGATTTTGTATATAGATTGAATTGTAGAGAAACCTGATAAAATGAGGAGTCTAAGACGTATGTTTTGTAAATTTTTCAGTGAAGAGTTCTGGACGGTAGAAGACATCTGGCGTCTGGGACAGATGGAGAAGAAGAAGAGAAAGGGAAAAACTCTTTTGAGACGTCTCCTGTAAGTCCACTAAATGTAACTGCAGGTAATCACTTATAGTTCTCCTGAGCGTCTACATACAAAGGTTTTTCTCTGTAAAAATACATCCGCAGTTCAACATGAGACGCAAAAAATTCCGTGTGCACCTGGCCCTACTCAGAAAAACTTAAGGGCCCGAGCCCCGGGTGTTTTGGGACCCTAGCAACGCCCCTGATCGTTGGAGCATGTGGACGGTGGAATTCCAGCATGTTGACACATCACATATCAGACGGTTGACGGGAAGGCCCAGATCACACTGCAACGCTGGCAGTCGTGCCAAAGCAGGGTGCGAATGCCGGAAGTGTGAGCTAAGACCTCGAGCCTGTCTCAGCAGACAGTCAAAACCCGGTTAGCACTTGAGAAATTTCTGCACAACCAGGTTCACAACGTGTGCCAGGCAAGGGATGTGTGTAAGTCTACCGATCTTAAGGGCAGCAAGGAGATTTCTCCAGTTGTCGCACACCACTCTGCCTGGTGCCAGGTTCTTAGCACCCAGCCACTGGTCGGTCTGAGTGTGCACAGCCGTCCACAGCTCTTGACCTGTATGTTGACGGTCTCCAAGACACATTAATTTCAAAACGGCCTTGTTTTTCTTATAACGTGATGCTACCCTTGGAGGTCGGGGATCTTGACTCTGCACCATCCCAGCAGTGTTGAAGAGTGTCGGTCGAGACCATCACCAGAGGCACTGTCATCCACCAAACTCACCCAGTGAGCAGTCAGTGAGATGTAACGCCCTTGACCGTGCTTATTAGTCCATGTGTCTGTAGTGAGATGGACATTGGTGAACACAGACGCAGCCAATGTGCCGGAGATCTTTTCTGCAATGTTTTGGGCCACTGCAGGAACAGCTTTTCTGGTGAAGAAATTCCTGCTCGGCATTTGATATTGGGGGCATGCAAGGGCCATGATATGGCAGAATCCATCTGTGTTTCAAAGGGCAGAAAGGCAACATTTCCAAGGCCAACAGCCTGGCAATGACAACATTCAGGCTTTTGACTTTGGGATGCTTGGGGTGAAAGTGTTTCTTCTGCTCCCACACCTGGTACACAGAAGGCAGGCTGCCAGACTGGCTGCTGTATGCCTGCAGGTCACACTGGTTGAATGGGAAGGTGTAGGCTGTGTTGCTGGTGGTGGGAATCAGCCGACACTATTTGGGACTTGGGATGGTGCATGCTCATGCTGCTCCAGAACATCGGCAACAGAGGACCATTTGGACTTGGAAGTGGTGGAGGAGGAGAAGGCAGAAGATGTCATGGTGGTAGGAAACTCGGGACCTGTGTGACATTTTTTCTCCAAGCGACTATTCCACAGCAATTCATGCTGGTGGTCATGCTGGTGGTGCTTAAACTATTTTCATTCTTTCCTCTACTGACGTGTTGACGGCAAATCCAGCATATGACGTCAGTCGGTGAATCTGAGGCTTGATCAAAAAATGCCCAGGCGTCACAGGTCCTGGACCTCTTTGACTGTGAAAACCTAGTACCAGTGTTCCCGCTGCCACCACTGACCACAGCTGGTGGAGTAATGTCAGCGCACTTGTGCAACTGCCCTCTCCCTTTCTGAGGCCGGACCCGCACTAACACTACCCCATCATCTTCCTCAGCCACTGATGATACACTGACCAGCTGCTGCTCAAAAGACCACTTTGGATCCTCAATGTCATCACCATCACAGGTGACTTCCTCTTCCTCCAGTCTACATCCTCAAGCTGCAAGCATTGCTGACCGCTCGGTATTTCTGCCGACGGACCAGCTTAATTCTCCTCCTCTGAGGGCATCAGTGATTGGGCCTCAGAGCAGACAAAATTATCCTCTTTGGCCTCTTGATCTTTTTAAATGCCTTCTGAAATACCTTCCACATTGTGTCATCAAAGAGCTCTTGAGAATATGGATTATTGGGGGCGGTCTGTATATTAGGCTGTGACATTCAGCCCGTGTTTGCTTCAGGTTTGACTGATGATGATGATATTTGTGGCTGTGACTGAAAGGAAGAGGAGGTAAAACCGCTGGATGCAGGTTGTGTTAACCACTAAAGAACAGATTGGCGACGCTGTTTAGTAATGAGATGCACAGAGAACCGAGCAATCGATGACAGGCCTTACGGTCCTGCAACTGACAATGTATTCGCTTGTGTGTTGTCCGGAGCACTGGAAGGAGTGCCTTGTCTCATACCTCTATCTCCACGCACCTCCTTGCTCGCTCACCACCTCTAGTTCTCACCATGATTAATGGCATAATAGTTTATTATACAACTACTGAACCCCAAAACTGCAAAAATTAACTTTTCTGCACTCAGAATAATTTTCACCAACCAACCACTATTTCAAATATACTGCTTTGTATAAGAGATTTGGAAATGGTGCATTATATAATTACTGAGCCACCAAACCAGCAAAAATGAACTTTTCTGCACTCATTTTCATCAACCAAACAACCATACATTTTGCAAAATAACAGCTTCTGGGTGTGGGAAACTCCCTAACTATTGCTGCCTATGATTCCCTAAGCTTGCTGCACACCCCCTAACTAACTACCTAACATCTAAATAGCAGCTTTTCCTGTCGCTAATAAACAAATCTTGTGCCTATATGCAAGCCAGCAGACAGAGCAGTCTGTACAGTACAGAGAGTGAGCCGGAAATGACGTTCAGAATGCAACACAGCCAGTGAGAGCCCTACACCTCAGTGATGAAGTTTTTGACACTCCTCTGTGCTCTGCACTGATTGGATGGCCGCCAAAAGTGCTGAAAGGCGCTGAACACTATTAAGATGGCATGTCGAATGCCTCTAGAACTCGAACTTCAAACTAACAGTAAAATGTTCGGTTCAGTTCGAGTTCGACGCGAACTTGACTTTTCCCGAACGGTTCGATCAACACTACTTATCACCTCCATACAGATTGTAAGCTCTTATGGTCAGGGCTTTTATTCATATTTTACCTTCTTTGTATCTGCTCCTTATAGATTGCAAGCTCCTATAGTCAGGAAACTTATTCATCCCCCACCTTTTGTATCTCCTTATAGATTGTAAGCTCCTGTGATCAAGACTCTTACTCATCCCCCAACTTTTGTATGTCCTACTTATAGAGTGTAAGCTCCTATGGTCAGGACTCATTCCCACCTCTTCTCTCTCCTCCTTATAGAGTGTAAGCTCCTAAGGTCAGAACTCTTACTCATCCTCCTTCTCTTGTATCTCCTCCTTATAGACTGTTATTTCCTATGGTCAGAACTAGGGATGAGCGAATAGAATCTGACAAAGTGTAATTCATTTCAAATTTCGGGAAAAATTTGATTCTGAACGAAGCCGAAGTTCAGGGTGATTTGTGGTAATGAATCGTCTTTTATTCTAAAATGGCCGCGAGCACATGGCGTGACATGGGGCAAAGAACTATGGGAGAAAGAAAGGAACGTCCTCAAAGACATGTGCAGACATGAAGCCAATCAGCAGTCAGTCAGATTCTGTGATGTCACAGCCCTATAAATAGGGCAGCCATGTTTCATTCTGCCACTTGTCACTGTGTCTCGTATGCACAAGCATCTCTATGTAGCTGCACTAAATTGAACTCTGTGCCAAATGCTTTCGATTTTAGAGTTACTGGGGTGAAATACCTTTCACATACACAAGTGTGAGTCATATACACACCTGTTCCTGAACCAGCGTTTTTTTTATTTTGGGATATTGCTCCCTGTGGTAAAGAGTTAATTTTTTTCACATATTGTGGGGAACTCTGTGTGAAATCATTTGTGTGTATTTCTCCCATACACACATCTCAAATCCATCCAGTTCAGTCTGTAGGGATATTGCTACAGTTAATGTCTTTACTTATTGTGGCGATTCTGTTAAACGCTGATACATGTAGAGTCCCCTCCACCCCCAAAAGAGTGGAGAGGGTGTCGTCAGTAATTTTGTGTTGACGTCACTGATCATTTTGCCCTTCCTTTGATCTGTCAGTGTCCGCATTCAATTAGTCAATAATCCATCAGTATTGCTAAAGCCAAAAAGAAACCGGAGTTTATCCAAAAAAGAGATGACAAGCAAATGGAATATTTGCATGTCTTCTGTGTTTTGTATCCACCCCTGCTTTTGTCTACCTAATCATCAGACAATCCTGATGCAAACAAAGGATCATGTCATACTGGCCTTATGGATTCTCTGGAGACACAATCTGTTGTGTTTGTCCTTTTCATCCCTTCTAACAGTTAAAAGAAGGGGAAAACATAGTGGCAATGTCACAGAGTGGTGGTAGGTGGCAACACCATTCCCTGGTAAGGATGGTGGGTGGTTGAAGGAGCAGCTGGCAGCAGATGTGTGGCATCAGTCGGGTGGCAGCATCAGAATAGTAGCTGAGGCAGGTAGCCAGAAGAATCCCGGTTTCAGGGTCTGCTCCTGGTGCTGCTGCTGGTGAGTACCTTCCTCAATAGGCGGGTGAAGAAAGCTGCTCATCAACGACTCTAGACACAGGTTACATAGTTACATAGTTAGTATGGTTGAAAGAAGACACGTGTCCATCAAGTTCAACCAAGGGTGGGGAAAATCTGGGTGAGGGAGAGAGACAAGGACTTTAAGCCCAGCCATACCACTGGTTAAATCTCTGGAACCCACAAGGCGAGAACCAATCCGCTCCAGTGGAGACCATATCTCTGACCCCAGAGCCTCCACCAGCCAGGATCCAGAATTTTACATAGCTACGTACACATTAATATTCTTTAGTTCCAGGTAGGTATCTAAGCCTTGAAACCCTCACCTGTTCCTGCTGTGACCAGCTCCTCAGGCGGCTATTCCACAGATTCACAGTTCTTAGAGTGAAGAATGCTCTTCTCCTCTGGAGATTGAATCCTTTTTTCTCTAGTCGAAGGGAATGTCGCCTTGTCTTTTGAGGGGGCCTCACATGAAATACTTTTCCAAATACTTTTTGTAGTAACCATTTATAAATTTATATAAATTAATCATGTCCCCCGAAGCCATCTTTTCTCAAGACTAAATAAGTTCAATTCTACTAACCTCTCCTCATAACTAAGATGCTCCATTCCCCTTATAAGTTTGGTTGCTCGTTGTTGTACTCTCTCTAGCTCCATTACATCTCTTCTATAAACTGGGGCCCAGAAATGAACAGCATATTCTAAGTGAGGACGCACCAATGCTTTGTACAGCGGTAGAATTACATCCTTGTCCCGCGAGTCCCTGCCTCTTTTAATACACGCCAATATCTTACTTGCCCTAGAGGCAGCTGATTGACATTGCATGCTGTTCTGTAGTCTATGATCTACAAGAACGCCCAGATCTTTCTCAACAAGCGATTCTCCAAGTTTTTCTCCTCCTAGGACATATGATGCCTGTAGATCATTTCTACCCAGATGCAGATCCTTACATTTATCCACATTGAACCCCATTTGCCAAGTGGATGCCCAAGCACTCAGTGTTTCCAGGTCTGCTTGCAATTTATGAGCATCTTCCATAGATTGCACTACCCTGCATAGCGTGATGTCATCTGTAAAAATCGAAACCGTTCTATTGATCCCTTCCACTATATTGTTAATAAATACATTAAATAAGAGAGGACCCAATACTGAGCCCTGCGGCCACCACTCACAACCGGGAACCACTCAGAGTAGGAGTCATTTACCACCACTCACAACCGGGGACCACTCAGAGAAGGAGTCATTTACCACCACTCTCTGAGTATGATCCAACAGCCAGTTTTTCATCCAATTACACACTGTTATCTCTAACCGTTTAATTCAATTTACCTAACACCTCTTTGCGGGACGTGGTAAAAAATCTTTTGCAAAGTCTAAAACACATATCCACAGCTGCCCCCTATCCAGTCTCTACTCACCTCTTCAAAAAACAGATCAGATCAGAACTCCCCCTGTCTACATTACCGCTACACGTCTCCTGCTGATCCATACTCCACCCTCCACATTTAGCCCACTAACTGTTTGCTCCAAGAGATCAAACTCTCTCTCAAGGCCATACGCCTCAGTTCCGCATTTTGCTCCTCTAATCAAAATTAGCACACGAGTAGCAACATGCTCACATCTGCTACAGCAGTATTCACCCGACTCTTGCTCCAGTACTGCATACATATGCAATTGTGCAATGTCTGAATTGCCAGTGAAGCTGCCATTATCCCGGTGCAAACTTACGGTGCTGAGCATGAGAACCCCCCGGTCATTCTTTGAGAGATGACATGGCGCAGATAGATCACTGTCTCTATCACTGTCAATGGCTGCACTCTCTCACCGGCTGCGCAAGTCTGCTGTTTTGGGATAACCTTCGACTCCAATCTGTCCTTCAAACTGCACATTCAAATCCTTACCCTTGCCTCCACCTGAAAAATATCTCTCGAATCAGCTCATTCCTTCACTTTGACAGCACAAAAATGCTTGTCCATGCCCTCATCATTTCCCGCCTAGACCTTTGCAAAATGCTTCTCTCCCATCTAGCACCCTCGCTCCCCTCCAATCCATCCTTAACTCTGCTGCCCATCTGATTCACCTCTCTCCTCGTTACTCCTCTGCCTCTCCCCTCTGTTAATCCCTTCACTGGCTGTCCATTGCCCAGCGAATCCAGTTAAAGTTAATGACCTTGACCTACAAGGCTCTCCATAACTTCTCTCCCCCATACATCTCTGCCTTAATCTCTAGATACCTCCCCTCATGCATCCCCTCATCTTCCTTATCTCCCTCTACCTCCTCAGGCTGCTCCTGCTCTTCCTCTTCTGTCACCTGGGTAAAAAAACAACTAATTTCACCAGACATTGTTTGTGCTCCAATGTCCCCCCCTCCTCCTCCAGTTCGGCCACCACCGGACTCATGTGGCCGCGAGATGTAGTCGCCACTAACTCCAGTCCCCTGACCAGACAGATTTTGCAGCATCTGTTCCAGGACATGAAGCAGTGGAATGATGTTGTTCATCCCGTAGTCCTGGCGACTGACAAATAACGTGGCCTCCTCAAAGGGCCTGAGTAAACGACAGGTGTCGCGCATGAACTGCCACTGGCTGAGATCAAAATTACACAGGGGAGTATTACTGTCTGCTTGGATCATCAAGAAATCATTAATGGCCTTTATCTGTTCATAAATTTCTCTCTGTTTTTCTCTGTTCATAGTTTCTCTGTTCTGTTCAACTCAAGGAGGGTGTGCTTGACGGTGTAGGAATGGCTGAAGTGCATGCAAAGTTTCCTGGCCATTTTTAGAACGTCTTGCAAATGGATGGAAGACGTGAGGAACCGTTTGACAACCAGATTAAACACCTGCACCATGCAGGGAGCATGGCTCAGCACTCCTCGGTGGAGCGTGGACACCGTGTTCCTTCCATTGTCTGTCACCATGGTCCCGATTTGCAGTTGTCACAGAGAACTTCGTGTTGCATAATCAATTTCATCGATCAATTTTGTGTTGCATGGCGCAGAGCAGTTCCTCCAATGTGTGACTTTGTTCGCCAAGGAAAACCAGGTGTAGAACTACGTGACACCTCCGTGCCCTGCACATGTGGTATGATGGAGGAGCACTAAGACTTGTGGAGGCTGAGGTAGTGTAGGAGGAGGAGGCAGACTTTGGCGCAGGATCAGCAGTTTGACAACGTGGAGGAGTTGTCAAACTATCCAAGTTGCTGGTGTGACTGGGCAGGATGCACATTCACCCAGTGGGCCATAAAGGACATGTACTGGCCCTGACCGTAGTTACAGCTCCACACTGCGGTGCACTTTGGAAAACACCGACAGGCTCAAGGACTGGTCCACCTTCTCTTCTATACACATTTGTGCAGGGGTGGTTCTGTCTTTTTCACAAAGAAATTACGGTTTGGGACTCTCCATCTCGAATCGGCACATGCCATCAGTTCTCAGAATGGTACAGAGTTCACCACTTGAAAAGGGAAGGATTGCAGTACCAACAACTTGGACAGGAGCACGGTCAGCTTCTGCGCTGTAGGATGGCTGGACGCATACTGCTGTCTCTTAGCAATCGTCTCGGTGAATGACTGCTGGCGCCATGAGTGGCGAGGAGCAGGAGCATCTGGACCGGTAGATGATGGTAAAGACAGACTGCTCACTTTGGCAGAGGTGGTGGAGCCTTGACTGCCTGAAATGGGAGGGGTGCCACTGGGTGATGCTACTGTTGCTGTAGCAGGATGGACTACCACATCTGAGACACGTTTCTCCCAGGCCACTGGATGGTGACACTTCACATGTTGATGCAGGGCCGTGGTGCCCACGTTAGGTCCCTGGCCACGCTTCATTTCGAGAAGGTGATTTTACCACCAACACTCCGCACTGACTGACTGTTACCGCCGCTGCCTCAGTGAGCCTCTGCGCTGCTACTTTCTGGGCTGGAAGGGACCTGCGAAGCTGGTGGTCTACCCCGTGGCCGTTTGGCTCCCGACCCGCACTGTTGCCACCCTGCTGACTCCCATCCACCCTACCGACTTGCTGGCTGCGACGCTGCCTTACACGCAAGCTGCCGCAATCTTTTCCCGACGATGATGATGAACCCCTTTCTTCACCCGGATCCCAAATGCGATTGGCTACATCGTTATCGATTAGTGTTTGCCCGTCACTGCTGTCCTCCTCAACGGTTTTGGTGTATAGAGCCTGACCGCTCGCAACATAACCTCCCATGTCACTTTCCTCATAACTACTTGTCCGCCTACTGCAAGAAGCAGTGGATGTCTGGCCCACCTCTTTACTGCCAAGTAGCTGCTCACTGTCTTCAAATAGTTTGTCCTCGCTGTATAGTGGCGCAGAGCCCACAGCACATAGTAGTTCTCTGGCTGAGGGAACCGAACAGGACAGAGGCGGGTTGAGGACAGGTGAGGGCCCCTGACCTGCTCCCGGGCCATGCCAACTAAGGGTTGTGTCTGACGAACCCACCGACTCTTGGCTGGGGTTGTCAGATGTCATCTGGGAGGAAGTGGATGACCTAGTCAACCATTCAAGAACTGTGGCTTGGTGGTCAATACACGGCCTCTAGTGACACCTGCTGCAATGTCTCCTTACTGTGCTGCGACCTGTGCCTGCTCCAGGAACATTTGTGCCACTGCCCCTCCCATGTGAAGGGCCTGCCACCTCTCTGTCTGACATACTGTTTGATCAAAAATTTACAATAAAACAAACTCTGTTTAATGTAGATGTGTGTATATGACAAATACACAAGCTGTATTTCAAAGGTGTTTCACCTTATAAGTGAAAAAAGTAACTCTTTGATGCAGGGAACAATATCCCAAAATAATAACCTGTTTTTAATGGAGATGTGTGTATATGACAAAAACACAAGCTGTATTTCAAAGGTTTTTTAGACAAATATATTTTTTGACAAAATCACTGCCGACATCCTCTCCACTCTTTCGGGGGGTTCTACATGTATCAGCGTTTAACAGAGCAGGTTCTGTCATAATCTGTGGAATCATCTGATGTCGGTGTAAAAGGAGTGCGCTCTTTGACGCTATAGTAGGATCTTGGCCCTCAGCTCGGTTCTTTCCAGCTGGCGCTGACATTACCTTGTCAGGCTGCGTTCCCACTTCAGTTATTTGGTCAGTTTTGCCCCCGTAACTGCCCAGAGAAGTGAAGTGTGAAGCGATTCTAAGAGCGGCGGCAGTCATATGCGTGTCATACTAAATCACAGCATTGTATGAAGACCAAACCAAGCTCCCTATACATATTTCAGCATTGCACAATGTTCTACAACAACCTACAGGCTCTCCGCAGCTAGAAAATAACTGTTTCTTAATGCGATGCGCCGCAAATATATTCGGACCGAAACTAATTTTTGGGGAAAGTTCGGCAAATTGGCCGAATCGAATTTTTGAGAAATTCACTCATCTCCAGTCAGAACTTTTACTCATCCTCCACCTCTTGTATCTCTCCTTATTTGAGTGTAGCTGCCTATGCGCCGCAAATCTTACTCATCCAACAACTTTGTAATCTCCTTCCTTATCGAATGAGCAAATTCACTCATGTCAGGAATTTTACTCATTTCCCCACCTCTTGTATCTCCTCCTTATAGAGTGTAAGCTCCTATGGTCAGGAATCTTACTCATTCCCCACCTCTTGTATCTCCTCCTTATAGAGTGCAAGGTCCTATGGTCAGGAATCTTACTCATTCCCCACCTCTTGTATCTGCTCCTTATAGAGTGTAATCTCCTATAGTCAGGACTCTTACTCATTCCCCACCTCTTGTATCTGCTCCTTATAGAGTGTAATCTCCTATAGTCAGGACTATTACTCATTCCACACCTCTTGTATCTCCTCCTTATAGTGTGTAAGCTCCTATGGTCAGGACCAGTGTCGGACAGGGCAGGCAGCATGATGTACTGATTACACCACCTGTGCTGTATATATCTGCAGGGGACATATATACGTACAATGGGCTTCATATACCTACAGGGGGCTGTATATACCTACAGGGGGCATGTTTACCTACAGGTGGCAGTGTATAACTACAGGGTGCTGTATATACCTACCGGGGACATATATACCTACAAGGGGCTGTATATAACTAGAAGAGACTGTATATACCTACAGGTGGCTTTATATATCTACAGGGGGCTGTATATAACTTCAGGGGACACACATACCTACAAGGGGCTGTATATACTTAATATCGGCTGTATATACCTACATGGAACATGTATACCTACAAGGGGCTGTTTATACCAACAGGGGGCATTCATATACCTACTGAGGACTTATATACCTACGGGGAGCTGTATATACCGACAGGGGTATATAAACCTACAGGGGGTCTACCTACTAACAGGTGCTCTATTTACCTATCTAGCTACAAGAGCTTTACCTAAAGGAAGTCTATAGGGGGCCTATAAATTTTAGTTTAACTACCTACAGGAACCCTATATATTTACCTATTAATGGCCTATACAGCTACCTAGAAGGAGGTTTACCTATCTGTGTACCTGGTTTTGATGGTGTACCTACCTGCTATATTGAAGGTTTACTTACCTACAACATGGGGACAAAAAAAGATGAAAACTTGGAACATAAATCGGAGCCACAGGGGGTCATTATTACTATTGTCAGACAAGACAACTTCAGCAAGTCCTGGATGTAACCTTACTTTAACTTTACTATAATCACTTATGTGTATGCAGAGCGTCTGTGTACACTGGTGGCTACCACTATATGGTCACTGTATGGCGGTAATTTTGGTCATAGTGTAAGGGTTATATTCAGTAATTGTATGGTGCATTATTCAGTCACTATGTGGTGGGGATTTGTGCTCATGATGTCCCAGTATTTGGTTTTAGGGCTCCATACAACTGAAGCATTTGGGCTCCCCCACCCCCACCAACCCCGTAGAGTAGAGTTTATCTATATTGTGTGGGTCAGTACATATACAACGGCCAGCAAATACCGCCACATGATCACCACGTGTTACCACTATAATGTTACTTATCAAACCAGTATATCAATATTGCCAATCAATACAGTATACAAAGACCAAATAATACCACAAATATTACTACCATAATTGTACTAAAACCACTATAATGTTATTGACCAATCCAGCATAGCCAGACCAATATTACCAAATAACAACAATATATAATGATCAAATAATACCCCACATATCACTACCATATAGTTACTAATACCACTATAATGTTACTGACCAATCCAGTATAGCCAGACTAATATTACCAAATAACAACAATATATAATGACCAAATAATACCGCCACACAATGACCACATATCACCACCATAAATATACTGTATAAGACTGCCATACCATTACAACAAGACCAATATTTCCACCATCCAGTGACCATATAGGGGTAGATACAAGTTCTCTGCAGACAGTGTACTTAAATTTAGTGACTCACACCTGATGTCTACTCTAATGGGTCATTCACTTTACCTTTTCTTCTCCATATGGTCTAGACCGCAATGATGACATCTCCTGATCACAACCTGTCCCTGCCAAATTTACAACACAAACACCTGAGACTATTCAATTTTATATAATCTTGTGCCCCTCCCATGTACAAACTCCCCATCCATAGTGTCTCAAATGGTAATAATGACCCCTCTAGGTCCCTGGTAGGTAGGTAGGTAGGTAGGGCCCCTGGTAGATATGTATGTAGGCCCCCTTGGTAGGTGGTTATAGAGCCCCCGTAAGTAGTTATATAGGGCAAATAGGTATATAGAGCCCCAGAGGGTAGATAGGGCCCCCAACTAGGTAGGTAGGTAGATAGAGGTCCCCAATAGGCAGGTAGATAGATAGGGGCCCCCCAGTAGATAGGTAGGTAGAGAGGTCCACACAGTAGGTACAGTAGCTAGAGGTTTTCAATAGGCAGGTAGGTAGATAAGAGCCCCCAAGTAGGTACGAATAGGCCCCCCAGTAGGTGGGTAGGTAGATAGGGGCCCCAGTAGGTAGGTGGTTAGATAGGGGTCCCCAATAGGTAGGTAGCTTGGGGCCCCCAGAAGGTAGATAGGTAGCTTAGCCCCCTCAGAAGGTAGGTAGGTAGCTTGGGGCCCCCAGTATCTAGATAGGTAGAGAGCTTGGGGCCCCCAGTAATTTGGTGGTTAGAAGGGGTCCCCCAGTAGGTAGATAGGTAGCTTGAGGCCCACAGTAGGTAGATAGGTAGGTAGCTTGGGGCCCTCAGTAGTTAGGTAGCTAGGAAGGGTCCTTCAGTAGGTAGGTACTCACCTTTCCATGCTCCCTTGGCATCTCCATCTGCTCTCAGCCCCAAGCCTGCTGCTTTAGGCTTGGGCCTAGGACAGGAAGCTGCGCAGGCGTCGTGATGACGTCACTTCATCGTGCCGCCTGCACAGCAATGTACGTCCTGTCCCCAGTGACAACAAAAACAAACCTAACACCAAACTGAGCCTAACCAATACAAACCATGGGTGAAAGTATATCTGTAGCAGTTATAACAGCTGCTTTGGAGCTCAGATGTGGAGGAGAGTCCTCAGGGGTGCAAAGATATAGTTCCTTTTGTAAATTTAAAGCAATTTGGTTGGGCTGGTGACAGTGGGTTTTCTGATCCAGGCGCTTTTACCCAAAAACATTATTTATTACCACCTGTTCTACTGGTTCAGTTTTTCCATCATTAGGGTTTGGGTCCTCTCAATTTTCTATGATTTTTTTGAAATTTTAGTTCCCCAAAAAATACAATACTCCTGATGAACCATTTTTAAGTACGTAAAAGATGAAGAAGATCGGAGGAAAAGAGGGTGTAAATGAAAACAATGAAGTAAAAAGGGTCCTTTTTAAACACATTCGTCCCCCTCTACATCCTAGGGGAAAAAATGAAAATAATCCCTAATACCATGACAGGACCATAGAGACTGGGGCATGTGTGCCCTATTCACCCAGTTACATCATACACCAATAAACAGGCCAAACAGTTCAATTCAAAAAAAGATTGTCTTTTAGCTCTCTATAGACCTAAATAGATGAAGATAGTGCCAAGAAAGCCACAAAAAAGGGAAAGAAAAAAGAAGAAGGAAAGGGGAAAATAAAACAAAATACAAAGATTTAAGTGGAAAGCGTAAAAAGTAAAAGGGAAGGGATGAAGGAAGAAGATGTTTGTATTTTTTGGAAAAGAAAAGAAAAAAATATAATGAAGTGAAAAAAGATGATGAAAAAGGGGAAAAAAAAAGTGAAAAATGTATCCCCATGGGGTATTGTGGATAGGGTTATTTTATTATTAAATCATTATTATCATTTATTTTTTTGCCCATTGATTCCCTGGCCTTACATTCAAGGGGGGGGTTACAACATAAAAATGTCAAATGATACAATAATAACCATGAATGACTCACAAAATGTGAACCTGCCCGTGAAGGGCTTACAATTCTACAAGGAGGAGGGAATAACAGGGGGAGACATTTTGGGGGTAGTAAGTGGGCAGCAGGGTTTTTTGTAGTTATAGGGTCCTGAAAGAATGGGTTTTTTTAGGTTCTTTTGAACCTGGTGAAGTGGAAAAAAAGTCTATATGTTTGGGGGAGGGAGTTTTGGGGGAAAACACGAGAGAAGTCTTGGGGATGGTTTTTTGAGGGGGCTGATTTAAAAGGAAAAGAGGAAAAGAAGGGTTTCCAAAGGGGGTGTAGATATTTTTTTCAGGGTTTTAAGGGTTTTTTTATTTGGGTTTCTAAGGGAAAAGATTTTTGGAGGGGAAGGTTTTTTTGGAGAGGTCTTTTTTAAGGGGTTAAAGGGGGGTTTTGCCCCCCTTGGAAAATTAAATTTGCTTTTGGGCAACTTGGTAGCCAGTTTTTAAGGATTTTGGGGGGAGGGGGGGAAAACCTTTTTTGGGGGGAGAAGGCTGGGGAGAAAAAGGTTTATTTAAGGGCGGCGCCCAAGTTGAATTAATTTTATGGGGGAAGGGGGGAGGAAAGGGGTTCTGGATGGGAGGCCACAGAGAAGGATGTTGCAGTTATTCCTTTTTGGCGGGGAAAAGAAAGGGCAAAGGACCAGCAATTTTTTGGTGTCGAAGGTTTTTTAGGGAAAGAGCAGGTTTTTTTGGGAATAGAAATTTTTCCCGGGTTGGGGGAAGGCCAGCAAAAAGGTTTGGGGGAAAAATTTTTTTGGGTTTTGGGGGTTTGGGGAAAGGGCAGAGCGGGAGTTTGAGGAAACCCCCCATTCAAGGGAATTTTTTTCGGGCAGGTTAAAAGTGGGAAAGCCAATTTACCGTGATGAGAAATCAGGTGGGGGGAGGGGGGGGCGGTGGGAAAAATGATGAATTCCCGTTTTTTTTCCACAAATTAGTTTTAGGAGCTGGGTGAAAAAAACAAAAGGGGGAAATGGGTAAAACGATTGGGAAATAAAGATTGGGAAGGGGAAGGGTTTTAAATATAGAAGGGGGAACTGGGAAAAAAGGGGACATTTTGGAAATTAAGGAGCGGGGAACCCTTTGGGGATAGAAAAATTAAAATTTTGGTTTTGTTAGCATTAAAAAATGGTTATTTAAAACCATGTGAAGGGGGTTAAAAGACCTTTTTTACCCCAGACCCAAAAGGGGGGGGGGTAGATTGAAAAGAAGGTTTTTTAAAAGAAAACCAATTGACTTTTACCCCGTGGGGAACACCCAAAAGAGAAGGGGCCCGGGGGGGAGGGAATATTTTGGAAAAACGAGAATGAAGGGGCGGGGGAAAGTCCCGAATTCAAGGGGGGGAGGTTTGAGGGGAATACCCGGGGAAAGGGGGCCAGGGGCCATGATGGCCCCAAGGGGGGGGAGAGGAAAATTTTTAGCAGGGGGGAAGGGGCACCGGTGCAAAGGGGAGAGGGGCGTTTTAAAAGAAAGGGGAAAAATAATGGGGAGGAAAGGCTTTTAGCAGTTGCTGGGCCCATTGGGACCGGGTTAGGGGGGGCCATAGATATCTAGAGGGCAAATTTACTCCAAAGTGGACCCTGTTTACCCTATTTAACTAATTTCACTTTAATTTACTTTGAAAATAGGCCCACAAGTATTTTAAAATTTAAAAATACTTTTGGGGCCCTCTAGATCTCTAGGGCCCCATCACACCCCCCCCAAACTATAGCCCCCCAGGAAACTTTCCAAAAATTTCCCAAAGGGGAAATACCAAAAAATGGGGACCAGAAACGTGTTGCAAAATATAAAGGGAAGGGGGAAAAAATAAAAAAATAAAGAAGACTAAGAAGAGACAAAACAAAGAAATGCGGATTAAGTGGAAGAGTGTGAGGAGGGAAGGTAATGAAGGAAGACGTTAGTGATTCTGGAGAAGTAGAGAAAAAAGTGAAGAAATAGAGGGTTGAAAAAGTGAAAGGAAAGAAAAGGATGGGGAAAAAAAATTTCCAGTGATTTAAAAAAAAAGGGAAAAAAATTTGAAAAGAGTAAAAAGGGGAAAATGAAAACGGGAGATAAAATAAAAAAATATAAGGAAATTTTGAAAAACCCTAAAAACAAAGGAGATAACCCAATAAAAAAATTGAAGAAAGGAAAAAAGGGGAAGAAAAAAGGGATATGAAAAAAAGGGAAAAAAGGGAATAAAAAGGGAAAGAAATAAAAGATTTAAAGAATAAAAAAGAGAAAAAAAAAACAAAGAAAAAAAAAAGGTAAATTAGTGAGAAAAGGAAAGTGAAAAAAGGGAAGGAAAATTTTAAAAAAAAAAAAAAAAAAAAAAAAAAAAAAAAAAAAAAAAAAAAAAAAAAAAAAAAAAAAAAAAAAAAAAAAAAAAAAAAAAAAAAAAAAAAAAAAAAAAAAAAAAAAAAAAAAAAAAAAAAAAAAAAAAAAAAAAAAAAAAAAAAAAAAAAAAAAAAAAAAAAAAAAAAAAAAAAAACCCCCCCCCCCCTATTTTAAAGAAAAAGAACAAAGGAAAAAAAGGAAGAAGGGAGGAGGAGGGAAAGTCGAGGGAAAAAAAAGAAATGAAAAAAAAAAAAAAAAGATGAACAGAAGATGAAAAAAGAGAAAATGTTTAAAGGAAAGAATAAGGGAAAACAGACGGGTGAGTTGGGGGCCCTCTTTTCCCCCGGGGTTTGCCATCGTTTGGTTTTCTTTTGAGAGTTCCGCAACACTGGGAAATTCCTCCCAACTTTTTTTTGTTTTAGGTGGAAACCAAACCTTTGAATCCCATACATCGGTCCAATGCCCCCCCCCCCCCACCCCCCAGCACTCCATCAGGTTTTCCCAGCTCTGTTTTTCCCGAATAATAAAGTTTTTCTCTCCAGCTTTTTTGGGTTTGGGGAAGATGAGGTTTTCTTATCATGGTTTTTCCCCCTCTTCTTTTCACACCTTTTTTTGTAATTTAGGGAACTTGGGAGCAATTTTTTCATTTTTTGGGTGAATAGAGGAAATGTAAAATATGTTTAGGAATGAAGGGACAAGGAAAGGGGTTTTTTTCCTTCCCTAAAAAAAAGTCACCACCGGGGACCTGATCTCATTTCCCCTGACCCTTTTAAAAATAAAAATTTTAAAAAATGAAGTGGAGCGAAAAATGGGGATAAGTCCCCACCCCACCCACCTGGTGCCAAAGGGGGGTTTTAAATAAAATTTTTTAGGACCCCCATAGCAACAAGAGGGGGGGAAAACCCACCACTTAGTGACGGACCAAAAAACTGAAATGGCCAAAAAAAATTAAAAAATAAAAAATAAGTATATATACCTTTTATTTATAAAAGGGTCATTTTTCAAAACACACTGCAGGTTTTTCTCTTGCCATTTAAATCAAATAAACCCCTTTCCCCTTTTTTGGTCCCTTTTGGAACCAAAATTGGGTTTTTATTCCCCCAAAAAGCAGAATTAAAAAGGGGGGGGAAAAGAATATTTTAATTTCATTTTTATTTTCTTTTTTTTTAAAGTCAACATTTTCCCCATTTCATTAGTATTTGGTGGCTTTGCCCTTAAACTGTAGGACTTGGCTCAAACCTTCTGGATCCTTCCACAAGCTTCTCACAATAGTGGGTATTACTTTTGGCCGCTTCCTCCTGACAGAACTGGTGTCACTGAGCCATGTTTGGGGGTCTCTTGCTCGCTCCGGCCTTTTCAGCTTTGCCCATAAATTTTCAATAGGATTGAGATCAGGGCTTTGTGGTGGCCGCTCCAAAACATTGACTTGGTTCTACTTAAGCCACATTGTAACCAGTTTGGCAGTAGCTTCGGGTCATTGCCCATTTGGATGGCCCATTTCAGCCCAAGATTTAACTTCTTGGCTGATGTCTTGAGATGGTGCTTCAGTATTGCCACATAATCTTCTCTCCTCATGATGTCATCTATTTTGTGAAGTGCACCAGTCCCTCCTGCAGCAAAACAACCCCACAACATCATGCTGCCGCCCCCGTGTTTCACAGTTGGGATGGTGTTCTTAGGATTCCAAGCTTCTCCCTTTTTCCTTCAAATGTAATGATGATCATTATTGCCAAACAGTTTAATTTTAGTTTCGTCAGACCACAGGACAGGTCTCCAGAAATGTAGGTCTTTGTTCCTGTGCATTATTCTGGCTTTTCTGTTTCTTTTGGAGTAATGGCTTCTTCCTGGCAGAGCGGCCTTTCAGCCCATGTTGGTATAGTCCTCGTTTCAGTGTAGATAATGAAACAATCTTACCAGCTTCCGCCAGCATCTTCACATGGTCTTTTGCTTTTGTTCTTGGGTTGATCTGCACATGTCGGACCAAAAGCACGTTCATCTCTGAGACACACAACCCGTCTCCTTCCTGAGCGGTATGATGGCTGCACATTCCCACCTTGTTTGTACTTGCGTATAATTGTTTGTACATATGAACGAGGCACCTTCAGGTATCTGGAAATTGTGCCCAAAGATGATCCAGACTTGTGCAAGTCCACAATTCAAAAGACATGACATCATCATATGGGCTGTCACAAATTGTTTGGGACAAATGGGGAAGGTTTATTCTGATTTCATTTCAAATAGTGAGAAAAACCTGCACATGGGGCTTTTTATATAGCGAATGAAAACTTCTGGTTTCAACTGTGTAAGAAAAGAAATATCAAAGTGGTAAAAAGCAAGGTAAAGATTTGTTATTTTTTATTTAAGAAAAGTTACAATGTCCTTGGCTCTGAGTGGCCACCTCACCCTCTGGGCTCCATAGTGGATGGTATGGGTCCTATGGCTCTAGTGATGCCCATGCATGGTGACTCTCCCAAATATGGAGTATTACACCTTTCATGTTACTCCTCACCTAGGTAAC
The DNA here is from genome assembly GCA_025379985.1 of Phyllomedusa bahiana. Classification (NCBI taxonomy): domain Eukaryota; kingdom Metazoa; phylum Chordata; class Amphibia; order Anura; family Hylidae; genus Phyllomedusa; species Phyllomedusa bahiana. Next base: position 46,396 of record JAODAL010018778.1, read on the forward strand.
TAGTATCCTACTCTGCATTGATGAGGGGCAGCACCCTGCAACAGCCGTCTGCAGATGATTGTCTGGCTGGCTCTAATGCCATTCACATTGCAAGGTTCAGTGAGTCGGATGTGACTTGAGGAACTCTGCATCCAATTGGAGGAACTGAAGAGGACAAGCTTATTTCCCATGAGCCCTTTAGAGTACCTCTATATTAGAAAGTCCATTTCCATCACAAATTAGTCACATGTTGTTCAGAGCTGTTTGGACCTCTACAGGGGTGTAGCTAAAGACTCATGGGCCCTGGTGCAAAATTTCAGCTTGAACAACAGGTTCCCTATTGGCATGGCGGATGTCTGCAGTGTAGCGCATTGTGGAGAATGTTTTCTACTTAAAGGGATCATCCAATAGAAGAAAATTAATTTGAAATGGGGCCAGAGAGCGGAAAAAAAGCAAATCAAGTTATATAGCCGGAGCGTCCGTTCGCCCTTGTCCTCCTCCGCCCAATAGATTAAATTAAAAATTATTTGTAGGGTGAACAGGAAAAAAATGCAATTGTGCCTGTGGTTTTTGGGTTCAGATTTAGTTGGAGTTTACACTGAACAGTTTAGTTAACATTTATCTGTATTTTGTGGGTCAATACAAGGGTCACATTATCAGCAAATGCCATCACTATAAAGTGACTAACACCATCACAATGTTACCGACCAAACCAGTATACCAAGACCAGTATCACCAATAACAACAATATACAACGACCAAATAATACTGCCAAATACAACTACCGTATAGTGACTGATACCACATACTATTACTGAACACACCAGTATACCAAGACCGATAATATCAATAACAACAACAGGCACCTACAAAACACCGCCACATCATGACCACATTTCACCACTGAATACCACCATACTGTTACTGAATATAAACCGTTACACTAAGACCAGCAGAACCAACACACAGTGACCATATAGAGGTAGGTACCAGTCTACACAGGTTCTGCAGCCATATAAATGATTATAGTGCAGTTACATTTAGGCACTCACAGGTGACGTCTTCTCTGGTGAGTTGTTCCCTTTTCCTTTTCTTTTTCCATCCAGTTCCAGACCTCCTTTACTACTTCTCTCGGCCACAACTGGTCTCTGCAGAATTTACTACAGAAACATATTATACTCTTTTCTTTTCCAGCACTTCCATTACATTTCCCACCTCAGAACATCCATTGTGCCCCAAATGGTAATAACCCCAACCAGTGAAAGTGCCCCCTGCCGATTACAGGGCCCCGATTTGTGTCAATAAGGTAGGAACACAATCCATATAGTAGGCAACCCCCCAAATTAGGCAGGCAGATAGGTAGAGACTCCTTTTAGGTAGGTTACACCCTAAAAATTAATCAGATATGTGGGCAGACTCTATTAAGTAACTAAAGTCCCCCTTTGGTATAGGTTTCCCCTCAGTAGGTAGGTATATAGGGCCATCCAAAAAAATAAATACATAGGGTTCCCCAGTAGATAGGGTGGTATATAGGTTCCCCCCAGTAAGTAGGTATATAAGGATCCCCCAATAAATAAGTGCATAGGACCCCAATAGGAAGTTAGGTATATAGGGTCTTTTCATTAGGCAAGTATACAAGGTATAAAGCTCCTCCAATAAGTAGGAATATAGGCCCCCAAGAAATGTGGTAAAAGGGCCACCCAGAAGGTAGGTTCATAGGCCCCCCAGTAGGTAGGTATATAGGGCCCCTCTAGTAGCTTGATAGCTGTATAGGGCCCATTCAGTCGGGTGGTTTATAGAGCCCCCAGTAGAAATGTTGGTATATAGGGCCACCCAGAAGGTAGGTACATAGGCCCCCCAGTAGGTAGGTATATAGGGCCCAAAGAAAAAAAGGAAACAGGGCCCAACCACAGTAGGAAGCAAAATGGACAGAGCCAAAAACCCCGCCATGCTACTTAAAAAAATACCCGGGTGCATTAATTTGGTGGTACCAATCCCCCACCACTAAGGGGGGAAAACAGAAAACTGAAACTTAAATTGCATATATTCCATAGCATTCAAAAAGCCACAGTCCATCATTGGAGACTGTCAAAATGCAAAATACCCGTAAGACAGCCGCTCGCACGCCTTCCATGCATGAGGGGGGCGGCTGCTGGTATTCTAATTGCATTTGCTCCACATTTGGCCCTATGGTTTATATAGCCCACAGGGAAGGATGGGGCCAAAAAACTAAACCTGTACCACCCCCTTTGGGGACTTTCAACCTGGCTCTATGCTTTATATAGTCCACAGGAAATAATGGAACCAACCTGAACTCTGTACCATCTCTCTGTGGACCTCAAAGGCTGGCCCTATAGTTTATACAGCCCACAGAAAACAATGGGAGCAATCTGAACTTTGTTCCACCACCTTGTGGACCTCAGGGGCTTTCCCAGGTTTAAAATACTTACAGGGAAGGGGGGGCCAAACCTAACTCTGTTCCCCCTTTCCAGGACCTCAGAAATTTGGGCCCATATTTTTAATGTATTTTTCACAGGAAAGGATGGGGCAAACCTGAACTGTGTTTCACCTCCTTGTGTTCCTCAGGGGCAGGCCCTTTGTAGTTTACAGTATATAGCCCATAGGGAAGGATGGGGCCAACCGTAACTGTGTTCCACCACCTTTTTGACTTCAGAAGCAGGCCCTATCGTTCATGCACCCATGATGATATGGACAACGCTGCGCTCTCTGCTTGGTTCCTAAACTATGACACCTATCATTGTGATAATAATGTTACCCCATGTTGTTTCACAGATGTCTCTGTATAGATTCTCACTAACTATTCTGTACTTCTATGTAGTTTTGTCTATGGATATTCTTGCCAATACGGTTTTTTTTTCTGCAGGTCAATAAACCGTCCTCGGGGATATTTGACCCCCTTCTCCTCCTTCTGTTTTGTATTTCCAATTTACAAGTCGGGCACAGTGATAAACCAGCAAACCTCATTACACATTTTTTCCCCCATTATTTTCTTTTTTTTTTCAAAATTTTGTTTTTTTTCCACAAGCTTTCATATCAGGGGGCCTTTTCCTAGATAAACCTTCACGCGATCAAAATTAGGTATATGGAGAGAATCTAGCTTCCCCCCTTATCCCAGTTTGGAAACCATGCTACATACTTAAAGGGAGCCAACACATTCATTCTTTGCCATAGATTTCAGTAGCTGTAATGTTTCAGGTAATGTGCCTAATGGTTTCCCAATAACAGCCGTCCCCTTGGGATTACAGGGGGCTGGGGTCCTGCTGACTGGGGTCCCGGGCCCTTTTTTTCCTTTTTTGATCCTTAACCTTCTATATATTCTCCTCATTGTCAGCTGCTTTCCTTCACTTCGGGGTCAGTGCTATAACCCGGTATTCAGTCTCCATTATCCTCTTAAAGGTACATTCCTCTGCATTTACTTTACAGATTCTTGGTTTGTGAGAGTTACACTGTAGGATCTCGACCTTTGTCTAGTCTCTGTCTTGTTTATGACTCAACGCTACCGCCATGGGCAAACGCCCGTGATTCCCCTAGACTGAATGCTGCCGCCTGACCTTCCCCTGGACTGCCTATACGAATGCTGCCTGCCCTGCCCGCCTGTGATCCGCCTATACTGAATGCCGGGTGCCCGACCTCTGCCTGTGATCCCCTTGACTGAATGCCCTGCCAACTTCTGCCGGATCTGCCTAACTGAAGCTGCCTGCCCTACCTTTTCCCCGTGATCCCAGACGAATGCTGCCCGCCTACCTTTTGCCTTGATCCGCCTATGACGAATGCTGCCCGCCTGACCCCTTTTGCCCTTGATCCCTAGACGAATGCTGCCCGCCCGACCTTCGCCTTTTGATCCCCCTATACTGAATCTCCCGCCCTGCCCTTTCTGCCCTGTGATCCCCTATGCTGTATGCTTTGCCTGACCTGACCTTCTGCCTGTGATCCGCCTATGACTGAATGCTGCCTGCCCTGACCTTCTGCCTGTGATCCGCCTATGACTGAATGCTGCCTGCCCTGACCTTCTGTCTGTGATCCACCTATGACTGAATGCTGGGCCCCCGCCCCCTGACCTTTCTGCCCCCCTTTTTTCCAACCCCATGACTGAATGCTCCTCCCTGACCTTTTTGCCTGTGATCCCCCATGACTGAAGTGCCCGCCCCTTAACCCTTCCCGCCTGTTTATCTGCCCCCATACTGAACGCTACCTGCCCTGACCTTCTGCCTGTGATCCGCCTATGACTGAATGCTGCCTGCCCTGACCTTCTGCCTGTGATCTGCCTATGACTGAATGCTGCCTGCCCTGACCTTCTACCTGTGATCTGCCTATGACTGAATGCTGCCTGCCCTGACCTTCTGCCCTTTTATCCACTTGACGAATGCTGCCCGCCCTGACCTTCTGCCTGTGATCTGCCTATGACTGAATGCTGCCTACCCTGACCTTCTGCCTGTGACCTGTTTACAACTGAATGTGGCCTGGCCTTCTGCTTGTGTCCTGACTATGTCCAAACCAGCCATCACTTTGCAGGGGTTTTGACTTGAGGACTCAGGGGCTCCTTAAATTCCGATGGCATTGCCTCACACCAAACTGGTGACTGACTTGGAGGGTCACTACCTGCCTGTGACACACTTGTGGGCACATATTGTGGGCCCCGAAACTCTTGGCTCAGGATAGGTAGCTGCTCACACTTGCGCCCAACTCTCCAGTCTGTTCTATGGGAGTTCCCAGTACAGGGGAGCGCGGGGTTCTCGACCGTTTCTATGGGAGTTCCCAGTACAGGGAGCTGTGTTTTTCATCTTTCCCCAAAAACCTTTTTTTCCTTTTATGGGAGTTCCATACAGGGACCTGTTTCTCCATCTTTTTCATGGGAGTTCCAAGCACAGGGAGCGGGCCTTTGGAATGAAATCATGGCAAAAGTCACAGAGGACAGCCTTACACCCCCCGGGCAAGCTGCATGGGCCCTGCCCAAATACTTTGACATCACTCTAGACCATCCAAACTGACACCACATGAAACCATGTTCCCAATCCCTGTTTTGCCAACAATTTTTTGGGGGCACATACGGCTTTAAAAAAGGGAAAAATCCAATGCTTTATTTCTTTATTAATGAAGAATTCAATGATTCATAAAACACAAAAAGTGTGGATATTATAAATACATTTGCATAATTTTGGTTACAAAGCAAACACCTAATAGATCACAAATACTTACATCACACCTATATATGGGTCAAAGCTCATCAGGAATCTTATAAACATCATTTATCGGCATCAGCTGGCAAACACGAGCCAGCAAAGATAGAGAGATAATCCTGAGATCAACACCGTGCACGGGTGCCCCATTATACAGGTCCAAGCTTCACCAGGAATCTTATCAGCATCATCTATCCATAACATCAGCTGGGAGAAGCAGGCCAGCGGAGATAGAGAGATATTCCTGAGATCCACACCGTGCATGGGTGCCCCCTTATACAGGTCCAAGCTTCAGCAGGAATCTTATAAGCATCATCTTTCTGTAACATCAGCTGGGGGAAGCGGCCAGCGAAGATAGACAGATTAACCTGGGATCTACACTGTGGCAGCGAGGCGTCCCTCTATAGCCCACAGTTCCGGCTACTTCTAACTTCGCAGCAAACTTTCTCAGCTTATATCTTACTTGAAACAAATGCCTGTGTTACCAAGTGTTACGCAAGCTGACAGATCAGTACTTTTCCAGTATAAGGCCTCCCTCCTTCGAATGGTCAGTTCTTAAGAGGTTAACCTGGCACTGGAAAAAACCCATGACTTGATGCTGAACACCCCCGAGCCATGAACACCTGGGTTCCCATGTTCACTCCCTAACCTTTCTGGGTAGTATTATCTCAGTTACAGCGTTCCCAAAACAACGAAGCCCTGATAACAACCATCTGTGTCAATATGCACTGATTCTCAGCTACAAGAAATTAGGAAATTTACAGCTTAAGATCTACTATTCTTAAAGAGATACTGACAATATTGATTCTGGATGGTCAATAAATCTCTTAGCAATACATCACCCACAAGCTCCCTCATATCGTCAATCCAGCTATTTTAGAACACCCTTCTTGTGGTTAGCCTGTAGCCTAAAAGACCAATAGATAAGGCAGGGAGCCTATGGCTCCCTTTTACACAATGGTTCTTTACTGTTTGCAAGTCCTAAGAACAAACAGTTAAGTAAGCAGAGCCAACCGAGGAATCCAGTGCATGTTCCGTGGATTCCTGGGACATACATACATCACCTGGGGCCCCTATGTTTGTGTGGCCGCCGGCAACTGCCCAGTGTGCCCAATGGAAAAGATGGCCCTGGGAGTGTGGAATGTAAGGCAAGTAAATTGTGAAGCTGCAGGAGTGAAGAGCAGGCTGTCAGACCCAGCTCGGCTGTGAGTATTGGGAAATCAGCAATAAACCAGTCACTGAAAAAAATCTTAAACAAATCCAATCTCTAACATATAACTTTTAATATATACCCATAAAAAGACACGAATCCGTATCTGAAATCTATCTTAGTCAATATTTACTCTAAATATATACTCTATCCCTATCTAATATCCCTACACTTATCCTCAGTTAGACCAAGTAATCGTCCCGATAAGGACGGCCTAGTCTCTGTGGACTTACCCTATAAACTTCACTTAATGTCCCTATCAACCACCAGAAGCACTAGCTGATATACATTTCTGTATTGTGTTTAAAGATACATCAAATCAACACAGTATCACTATTCCTATAAAGTCCCATATAAAATACTCAAATGCTCACAGTCCACTGATATGGGCACTGCAATTTTTCTTTTTCAGATATAGGGTCAATATCTATACATATTGTCCGTGTAGGGAACATAAGACACATTTATCCGCCATCATCTCAAGATACATCAAACCTTATCCTCGACGCGTTTCCCCCCTCCATACTATGGGGTTCATCAGGAGGATCTCCTAGGGAACATTACACTGACTCAAGATAGTAGTCTCCACGATATGCTGATGCTCCCATGTCCTGTATCCCATCTTAAATAGATTCAAATGACCGCTGTTTACCGCCCTCAGGTGTACTCACCACTCGGCGTCTTCAAATCGCTAATGCGCATGCGCCGGCATAAAATGGTATCATAGCAACCCACATCTCTCACCCGCGCCTGCGCCGATAGCTCGGCATCTTTGAATCGCCACTGCGCATGCGCCGGCAAAGAACGGCGCCATAACAACCAGCACTGCTCAACCGCGCATGCGCCAGCAGCTCAGGGTCACATAGCTACTGCGCGTGCGCCGGCATCTATCGGCATTACCTCCGGCCTGAGCCATCTGCGCACGCGCCAGACAACGCGCGCACCGCTCACAGTCCTGCCACCACATCTCTCATGGTTCTCAGGGATGTAATTGGAGCAAGGTGTCCAGTTCTCCCCATTCATCCACAGGCTGGCGCAGTTTAGTGCCATAAGTTGTGCCCCTACCATCTGGGGCACACAGCGCATGGTTCTCATATCCCCATATTTAAGCAAGATATAAATACCACTGTCAGCAGGCAGTAAAACAGCCCTTTAAAACCCTTACACATCAGGGGCCAAATAAAACTTTCCCAATGCACCCCCAGTTCTTTTCATTTTTGGGGCCAAATGTACCCATCAATGGGCAAATTAAAACCCAAAATAAAAAAACCCAAACAAAAGAAAAAACTTAAAAAGGGCCATGGAAAAACATCATTTTTTAAAAAAAATAAATCAATAAAAATTTCATACAAAAAAAAAATTTTTCCGGGATCAAAAATGTATAAAAACCCTCAGAAAAATTGGATAATATCCTAATGGCTTTCCCTTGCCCCAGATATCCCCATCCTTTTAAAATCATTTGACCCTTAAAAGGGGTACCAGAAAACGCAAAATATAAAATGTATACCCCCAGTTATTTCAAATAAACACCCAAAAGAATAAAATTTTTCATTAAGACCCTCGGGCTGAAATTTTTTTCCCATTCTAAAGGTCCACTCTTTTTCCCCTTAAAAAAGAAATTTTTTGTCAAGTTTTCCCCCTTTTTTTAAAGTTAAAATTTATCTTCTCCATACACAAAAACATCATGCCCGGGAAACTCCCTCAGCCCTCCGATGGCCGGGCAAAGGGGGTTGTCACGTCTAGGGTAAAAACACCCCCTAATTTTCCCACCAATGCGAGTTTTTAATTGTCTGGCCCGCCCTTCCCAATATACTTTTTTTCCACACAACAGTTACACAGAAAAAAACCCCCCCCCCCGGGGGAAACAGAAATTTTCATGAATTCAGGGAAATAACATAGATTTTTCCCCGCACCGAGCTTTTAAAAACCCTTTTAGTCTGACAAATATGTTTACAAAATGTAAAACTTCCACATCTAAACATTCCCAACGGTTTACTTTCTAACCATTTTCCCGTTGGTTTTAGGTGACGTGTAATGGCTTTTGAATCAGCCATCCCCTCAATGACCTTCCCCCTTTTTATATTTCCCCTTAAAGGGGTCCCTTTGAAGACAGTCCCCAAAATCTTTAACACAATGCAAAATACCCCAATGTTTCCGCAAAATTCCCCCCCCTCACAACATTATTTCTATTTTCCATAAAATTTTCCTATTACCTAAAGTGGTTTTTCCCCCACTTTTAGGGCCCCTCGGGTTCAATAAAAAGGTTCCTGCACTCCCAAGTTCCCTTTTTTAAATGCCCGGTTTCAATACGAAGGAAGGGGATCCCCTTTTTCCCGAAACCTATCTTTAAAAGGGCGTTTTTCCTGTTTGGGAAAAAAACTCTAAATTTTGGGGCCCGTTTCTAAAGTATACGTAGGTATTGACCTTTGGGGATGCCCCTTTTTTTAGTTTTTCCGGGTTTATATGAATCCCCACCGCAGGAGGCGTTAGTACCCCTCCCCTTACGATGAGTTCAAGTTTTATGTAAAACCCCAAATCATCCCGAAAATCCTCAATCCAAAAAAACTATTTCTGACATAAAAAATCTCGAATGTAAATTTCAACCCAATTTCAATTTTTGTTCAACAAAACCCGAATGAATTCTCTAAACGCCCCCTCCCGGGGCCCCGCCCAACCCCCCGGGACGTCATCATGAATCTGCCCCCGGGATAGAATCTTGTTGGTGAACCCCCTTTCCCTCTCCCCCTCCGAACACCAAGGGGCCCCCTCCCACCAGCCCAGGAACAGATTTTTCATCGTGGGACGCATGGGCTTTTCCCCTTTCAAACCCCCAACGGTGGGGGAAAAACCCCGGGCCGAAGAGGAAAAATTTATGGGTTTAAATTTTAAATTCCAACATTTCAAGAAACCCCAAATTTTAAAAATGTTTTTCAATTTTATCCCCCCATTCCCAAAAAAATATTTTACGGCATGGAGGCCCCAGCGGGGCTGGATTTTTGCTAAAGCCATGCCTCCACATCACAGAGGCCAGCCCATACATTCCTTCATCGATGTTAGATCCCCTCCATAATTCTTTGAATGAGGTCCTCCCGTGGGTCTCTCAGAATAGAGGGAAGGGCAATAACACATTCCCGTAAGTATCTAAGCCACAAAGATTACCAACATTTTGTTGTCCATGATCATTACCCACCACTATCGCGGACCTACGACAGTGGAAACCCAGCTTTATGCACCAACGTGGTAATGCGAGAAAAGGTCTCCTGCCCTGCCTGGCTAACATGTGTAATTTTCGGGAGTAAGAATGTGGCCTCATCCATTTTGACAGGATCCCCACATCCCACTGCCAATAAGAAATAAATGGATTCTAGTTCCCCCAATAAACTTTCTGTGGGGTCACCTTTTCCAAATGTTAAATCCTGATCCGATCCTCTATAAAGGTCTCATACACATCTGGGTTATACCCAGGGTTATCCCAGATTTTGGATAAGAGACTTATAGGTAGGATCGGACAGGATATACCATCCTGGAAGTGACCCCACAGAAGATTCTTGATGGGAACTAGAATCCATTATTATACATGGCGTGATGAGGGATCCTGTCAAAGGATGAGGCCCCTTCCTACCCTCGAAAAAACCACAAGAATCGACCTTGTTACGCATTACCGCAGGAAGCATAAAGGCTTGGTTCCCCTGAGATGACGCCCTATAGTTGGTCGGGTAATTGATTCCTTGACACAAAATTTTGGAATCAAATGATGAAACGATTACTTAGATAATTTGTTATTGCCTTCCTCCTAACTGAGAGACACGGCTAGAACCTCTTAAAGAAAATGGAGGGGATTAACATCGAGAAGGATGTATGGCTGCCATCATGGATGTGAGGGACTGTATAGCAGTAACCCTGCACCGCTGGGCCCTCCATGCCGTGAAATTTTTTCTGAATGAGGGATACAATTTGAAAAACATAATACTGTTCTTGAACAGTTTGAAATTTATACTTACCCATAACAATTATTCCTCTTCGTGACCCCAGGGTCTACCACCAGCTCAAGGGTGCTGCATGGAAGCCCATGCGTCTCCCACGTATGCAAATCTGTTCCTGGTCTGGTGGGAGAGGGCCCTGGAGTTCGGAGAGGAAGATGGAGGGGTTCACCACAAGATTCTATACAGGGGCAGATTCATAGATGACGTCTTCGTGCTGATGGCAGGTGCACTGGAGGCAGGCGTTTATAGAATTCATCAGGTGGTTGAACACTAATGAAATTGGGTTGAAATTTTACATTCAGCACCATAATGTCAAAATAGCTTTTTTTGGATCTGAGGATGTTTCATGGATGAGTATGGTGTTACATACAAACTTGAACTCATCGTAAGGAACGGCTACTAACATCCTCCTGCGTGGGATTTCATAACACCCGGAAAAACTCAAAAAAGGATACCCAAAGGTCAATACCTACGTATACGTAGAAACTGCTCCAGAATGAAGAGATTTTTAACCAACAGGAAAACGACCTTAAGATAGGTTTCTGGAAAGGGATACCCTCCATCAGTATTGAAACCTGCCATTTAAGAACGCACATGTGAGTGACAGGAACCATTTATTGAACCCGATGGTACCTAAAGTGAGGAAACACCACTGTAGGATAAAAGGTCACATATGACAATAGAAATATGATGTGATGATGGAATTTGCGGAAACATTGGGGTAGTATTGCATTGTGATAAAGACTAGCTGACTGTCTCTCAAAGACTCCTCAAGTGACATAAAGAAGATGAAGGTCATTGAGATATAGGCTGATTCACCTCCATTACACGTCACCTAAACCAACAGGAACATGGGTTAGAACGTAAACCGTGTGTGGAAGTTTATGATGTTGAAGATATACATTTTGTAAACATATTTGTCAGACGAAGAGTTTACGAGCTCGGTGACGGGGAAAGATTATGTTATCCGGAATTCAAGAATTGCTGTACCCAGGGGTTGTCTATCAGTGTAACTGTAGCTAGTGGAAAAAACAGTAAATACGGCAAGACGACCAGCCAAATAAAAACTCTCATTGGTGAAATCGCTCTAGGGGATGTATCTACGAAAGTAAGTTACACCCCTTTAGCCAGGCCTCTGGGATGGAGCAAGAGGGAGATTACCTCGGCCTGATGTTTTGTGTATGGAAGAAGATATATCTAACATTAAGAATGGAAATACTTGACAAAAATTACTTTGTAAGGAAACAGAGAGGACATTAGAATGAACACAATACAGCCAGAAGGGTCTAATGGAACTTCTATACTTTGGCTTGTTTCAATTGAAAATAAACTGGAGTATAGCATATACTATTTCAGCGTTTCTCTGGTACCCTGTATGTGCACAACTGAAAAAAAAAATTTAAATGATGGTGAAATCTGGGCAGAAATAGCCATTAGGATATAATCCATTTATCTGAGGGAATATATTCATTTTTGAATCCCTAAAATTTTATCTTTGTATGCATATATATTGATTTATTTTTAAAAATGATGTTTTTCCATGCCTTATTAAAGTATTTCTATGTTTTTGATTTTTTGTGTAAGTGTTACGGTACATCTTCCCCATGTATGTGGTACATTGGCCCAATATTACATGACCTGGTGGTGCATTGAATGTTTGATATTTGGCCACCGATGTGACTACAGTTGATGGGGCTGAATACTGCCTGCTGACAGTGTATTTAAACTTCGTAAATATGGGGATATGGAGCACCAATGCGCTGAGTGCCCCAGATGTAGGGGCACACTTATGCACTAAACTTCGCCAGCCTGTGGATGTAATGGGGAGAACTGGACACCTAGCTCCAAATACATCCCTGAGAAACCATGAAGATAGTTGTTGGCATTGACATTTAGCGTGCGCGCGATGTTCTGAGGCGCGTTGTGCGCAGATGGCTCAGTCCTGAGTTAATTCCCAGATAGAAGCCGGCGCACGCTCAGTAGCTATATGTGATCCAGAGCTGCTGCGCGTGCGCGGTTGATGTGGTGCTGGTTGTTTATGCACCGCTCTTACCTGCGCATGCGCATTGGACGATGCAAAGATTGCCGAGCTATCGGCGCAGGCGCGGTGAGAGAATTGTGGGGTTGCATGATACCATTTTATGGCCGGCGCCATGCGCATTAGCGATTGAAGACGCCGAGTGGGTGAGTGCACCTAGGGCGGTAACAGCGGTCATTGAATCATTTAAGATGGGTACAGGACATGGGAGACATCATCAATCGTGTAGACTACTATCTTGATTCAGTGAGGAATGTTCCCTAGAGATCCCCTGATAAACCCCATAGTAATGGAGGGGGGAAAACGCTCGAGATAAGGTTTTGAAGTATCTAGAGATGAAGGCGATAAATTGTCTATGTTCCCTACCACGGACAATATAAATAGATAATGACCCAATATCTGAAAAATAAGAAATTGCAGTGCCCATATCAGTGACAGTGAGCATTTGAGAACTTTAAGGGGACCTTTATTAGGAATAGTGATACTGTGATGAATTTATGTATACTTTAAAACAATACAGAAAAGATAACAGCAAGTGCTCTGGTGGTTTCAGTGACATTAAGTGAATTAAATAGTGAAAGATCCACAGAGACTAGCCGTCCTATCGGACGATTTACTTTGATCTAACTGAGGATAAGTGTAGGTATATATAGATAGGGATAGAGTATATATTTAGAGTACATATTGACTAAGATAATTTCATAAACTACTCGTGTCTTATTATGGGTATCATATTAAAAATGGATAATATTTAAGAGAATGGCTATTGTTAATGATTATTTTCAGTGACTGGTTTGTAGTTTTCCAAATCCAAATAGATAAAAATTTATTTTGAAAAATTTTACTGTGAAATCAGCATAACAAAGTTGTTGAACAAAAAGTACCAAAAAGTTATTTCTCTGACCCTGAATTTCCTATAGTTTTTCCATATTTAAACTGTAAAAAGATATTATTCCTTGAAGATGGAGACAGAAGACGAGAGCCTTAATTGGAAACTGCAGTTAAAAAAAACCTACATTTGGGGCGGACCTGGGCCAGACAGATCCTCAACTCCTCCGGCTCGCTGCCATAACCATGAGGCTGTCCTGCACTTAAACCTGCACAAGCCACAGCTCTAATCCATACATAGCAAACTCTCCGTTTTTTGGTGGGGGGGGTCCCCGCTATTGGGGTCCCCCCATGCCACCGCCCAGCAGATCGCGTGAACCTCCTGCTACTAGCAGGCAGCGTGGGTTCTTTGAAATAGCCGCGGCTCCCGAGTATTGCGCTGTACAAACATACACGTCCGCAGGGGAATGTGAAGTGTGCGGGTGCAGGGGTGTGTGACCCGCGGCCGCAATCACCCCCCCCAGCACGCAGTAGTCGGTTCCGGCATGTAGATGACCTGAGCTGGACGAGCAAGCGGTGGACGCCTGTGAGGGAAGTATGTGCTTTAAATTAATTTGTAATTTTATTCCTAAAGAGGGTCACTATCTTGGCTAAATGGGGCACTACCTGGCTACAAAGGAGGCTCTAACCTTGCTACAAAGGTGCTCTTAGACCTGGCTGCAATGGGGGCACTAACCTGTTCTACAAAGGGGGCTCTACCTGTCACAAAGGGGGCTCTACCTGGCTACAGAGGGGCTCTACCTGGCTGTAGGAGCAGCTACCCTGGCTACAAGGGGGCAACTAGATTGGTACAAGGGGGGCATCTACCAGGCTACACAAGGGGCTCAACCTGGCTACAAAGGGGCAAATCTACCTGGCTACAAGGGGCAACTACCTGGGCACAATGTTGCCACCAAGATGGCTACAAGGGGGCAACTACCTGGCTACAAGGGGGTCATCCTACTTGGCTACAATGGGGTCATCTACCTGGCTTCTTGCTTCCAAAGCATTATGGCAGATAGGTGGAGGGGGTGTGTCTTGTATTGAAGGTCGTGACAAGCCAACCCCCAAAGAAAATGGGGGGCATGTTCCATTCTAATTGACTCTCCTTGCTTTCTCGCTTTCAAACGTGGCAAGGTCATGCTCTAATCTGAGGGAGCGTGCACCCATGGTCACCCGGCTCCGATCGGTGCCCAGCAGCTTTGTGTGGACCCAGTATTTTGCCTGCAAGTTCACACCTGGAGGAGCTGTCCCAGGCTCGGGGGCTTCGAAGAAACTGTATGCTGCCTACCTAAACCTGAGGGAGACCTCCATTGCCATCATACGCGCTATAGAGATTGTTGAGAGGTCACCCATTATTTCCCTGAACTCCGCCCTAGATTTCTGTCTGTTGCCACTAGATGACCACAGGGTCACCCTTCATTACACCTGCCGGCACCGGGGCTGTACATACATGGGAGAGACACGAAAACACAGTCTTCCAACATACTCCCTCTTTTTGCAGTGACTGACCCCGCAGTGCGGGTGGTTTGCTGTGTGCTTCACCTGACTCAGCTACTTCTATGCCGTCTGCGACTCCTGTGCCCCTTGGTGACCATCTAGATTTCCACTCCAAGCCTATGTATCGCATTAGCAATCCCCAGTGCTGCAACCCAATCTTGAAGACGAAGCTGAAGGCTGTTTCTTGTGTTCACACTGTTTTCTAATTAATTATTTAGTTTTATTTAAGAGGATAAAACAATAGGAAAACTTATCAGCTTAAATAAATGTCATTACACTGATGTGGACCATGGTGACAACCAGGCTGAAAACAAGCCGGTAAACACTAACATCTGGCATAAAATCGGGCATCAAAGCAGAAACCTAAAACTAAGATTTAAAGGTTAAAAGTGATTCTGGGCACTAAACTGGTCATCAACGTAGGGCATACGGGAGTTTTCACTGATTAGAATAAGTAACTGAGGTGTATTTAAAAAGGACAAATAGCTTTGGGTCCACTGATCCCACACTGCCACCATACTAAAGGGATCCCCACATCAAATTCAGTTCAACCCCCGACATGCCCAAAGCAGCTCATATTAAATCTTTCATGAAATTTACAATATACCATTCAGTGTCATGCAACATAAAGTCTTTTCTATGATTTTGTTTGTATTGGGTGTTTTGTTTTCCACTTGGGTTGTAAGGAACTTCCTGCTAGTCCTGACTAGTCGTGAGCTCTGATAAGCACAGTGAGAACATAGATTAAATGGTTTCATCTTCAGAGACTGTGGGTGTGTGTTAATAGACCATTACCTGACTAAGGTTTGGAAGAAACCCATTCTCCCCGCCCACCACACCAGTGCAGAAAAAGTTCAACTATTTCTCTTTTATGGGGTTTCCTGTCTGCTGAAGCAATTCTTATCTATTCCTGTGGAGAGAAACAATAGCGCAATCGTATGCGTCATTTTTATTTTATTACAGCTATATCGAGACAAGTAGCAGATAAACAAATGTAAGGTTTAGTCTGCCCGGCATGTACTAAAATGTTAATATAACACGGTATACAGAAGGATAATATATTAATATGTAATTTTTATTTGCCAAAAATACAAAAATGTGCCGAAAAAAGGTGTTGTAAACGATAAATCATTTTTCCATGAATATTAGTTTTTCCAACAATCCTCTTTCTGATGGCAGTGGTCCCTTTAAAGTGGCAGACAGGCAGTTTTTGAACTAATATGAATAGGAAACTGGTTTATCAAAGGGTTACATGACTTGGTGCACTGACCGTTACACTCACAACACACAAGAGGAGGACCCCCCATCAAAATAAGTTCAATTTCATCCTGGCCTCAAAGTAGATCTAGATATTACAGCTCATATGAAAAGTGATAAAGCAGGCGAGCTTTCTGCAACAGAAATGACGAACTCCAGTCTTCCTTCAAATGGGTTTTTTGCCCTGAATGTTGACATTAAATCGCAGAAAACGTTTCCTACATACACAGAATAGGATCATGGCTTCTGGTGTCCTAAGATCGTCTTACTATCCTGTAAATGGTGGATTTATTTATTATGGATAAAGTTTCTTTAGCCCATGAAAATGATGGGTCCTACTATGGGTGATGTTTAGAAGTCATTGACTACAATTTGGCCAAATGGTAAATTTTTCCCCCAACAGATAGTGATTAGTGGGCTCCAGTTATGACCTGAAGCCAAAACCCAAGGTGGTGAAAACGCAGATCTTCAATGTTTGTAAAAAAAAAAAAAAAAATGATACTCATTAATATATAAAATAATAAATCTGGGTTAATTTTACTTAGTTCTTCTGTCGCTGATTGTCTAGGGAAAGCAATGACCCTCCACCTGCCTGGAGAACAGAGTGCTGGAATGAGGTAGTAGACATTCAGCATATTCCTGACTACATGGGAACATCGCAATTCTTAAACAATGGAATCTCTATTGCAACTATTCTGATCCTACCTCACTGGGCTTGAGGCTTCATAGAGAAACTGGAACCATTTGAACGGATGTGCCAGCTATAAGTGAAGAAGTGTTTCAGGCAAATATTCTGGGATGACATTCGTCTCTATTAATATCTGAGTAATACCACGATAACTCTTGGCCACTAACGACCCAAAGGATTCAGTGTGTTATCTCGCAGTCCTTTGCTGAAGAAATTTACTGCTTTTCAGTGCTGTGGTTGTGCAATTGGTCGTATGTCAAGGTACTCAACGCCACACAAAGAAACAGAAAACTTATATAATACAAATGAATCTTTAAACAGTGGTTAGTCAACTAGCACAAATGACATTTTTTTTTGCGAACAAAGAACAATATGTCCAGGTTTAACTCCAGGTGTTTATAGAACAACTTTGTAATATGTCTGGAGTCGCCACTATAACACGCCATCATCACCTGGACTCCATAATCTAGGTGCAACAGCAGATAATTTCCTATCTAGCATATTTAATGCCACTACGTCAAATTCAAATGTGTCGCACCTGGGTTTACAATTCACCCTAGTTTTGGAGACAACATTCATTAAATAGAGAATAGGCATCAACAGTTTTTGGAGCAACGTATACAGCATGAAATGGCGCAGCCCTAATGACATTTCGCCCATGTTATCTGAACACACACACACAAAAATGCTTAAAATATAAATAAAGTATAAATATATAGATAAATATATATAGTATATATCTATATATAGAAATATATTTCTGAGCATAAATTCTACTGAGACCAATTATCCAATTATTACAAAACAATATAATACAATACAGTTAATGTAAAAAAAAAAATGACAATTTCTTTTGTGTAAAATCTGCTACAATTTAGTATCACACAGATAACAAATGGATTATCCCACTTTCAATGGGGGCTAATCAATCACAAAATTTTCTGCTATATATTGTCTACCGGCCCCATATCTAGAAACTAACCTGCTCTAAAAATATCGAGAAATGTTTTTTGATTTATTAGTAGCTGAATTATTGCCAAATTCCATATAAAAAAATACAATGTGTAAACATACCAGCAATGTGGCGGATTTTCTAACGAGAGTCATTCCTGGGAGATGTCTATACCCAATTTGGATTTTTTTTATAACACTGCTTGCTTGTTTGTTTATATTGTTTTTGAGTTTTTTTTAAACTTGTTTTTATTGCAAACACTTTTGACATATTACAAAACTTATGGCTGCTTTGGCCAGAAGAAACAATTATGCAGAGCAAGAAAGTATGCATGTCTACCATAACATGGGAAGCTCAGTTTGTAACTCAGTCCAATATAGCAGTTCAATTCCTTTTGTACACTTTACTCACTAGTCTCAGGGCATTAGCCCATGGTAGGTTTGCCATGCGTACCCGGACTCACATGGTTCCTTCTTCCCATACACTATATTGTGTTAGCTTTTTCCAAATTTTTATCTTAAAGGGAACAAAGAACAAGGAGAGAGAGGGGAGGGGGGAAGACAAACAGAGGGGAACCTACCTGCGACCCGCGCACCCAACACACCCGATCCGAAGCTCAGAGTTGTAGTGCACACCTCCACTATTCAGATTGTGTGTATTATGTCTATGGATCAGGCTGCATTGGCTGGTTGACCAGGTACCAGGTGGTGAATTCGAAGCATGATTTTATTTTTGTTATAATGTGTGTGGGTCAGAGAGTGATAAACGTCAACCACGTGTGAAAGAAGTTTTGTGCTAGTCTTTCTTTTTGTTGTGCTGTGTCTATCCAGTCCATTCTGAATATAGGTGACAGTTTATCCAGGAATAATTTTAGCGTGGGCGGACTCGTTTGGATCCAGCATTGCAAGACAGACTTTCTGGCCGCTGCTGCCACATAGAGTCGTGTTTGGAAGGTTGGGAGTGAGGTGTACTCATCAGGGAAGATCCCAAACAATGCCCATGTGCTTGAATTGGGGCAATTTGGAAGAAAATTCCTGGTGGTAAAGGAGTGGCTCGTGGACCAGAAGGTCTGTATCGCTGGGCAAGACCAAAGGCAGTGTAGTAAGTCCGCATGGGGTGACTGACATTTTGGGCATTCATGGGTGTCTGAGTGACCCATCAAAAAGCCTCTATGAGGTGAGATGTATGACCTGTGGGTAATTCGAAAGGCCATTTCCCAGTATGACATGGTCGGTAAATATCTGACAGCTTGTTCAAGAGAGGTAAGAAGGAGGTTGGGGGACAGGGAGGGGATCATTCTTGGCCAGTAGGCGAGACCACCTTGTATTTTGGAGTAATCTAACGGCTTATGCAATGAGGCGTAGAATCTGTTGAGTAAACGTTTTGTGCGTTGAGAAGTTGTCGTAATTTTAAGGAATGGATCTTTCCGATCCGAATCCGTCAGATGTTTTGTGACTGCCAATATGTAACTGCATGCCTGCATGTAATGAAAGGGGTGGGATCTAGGGCCGGAAATTTAAGTTTAGCCTCGCTGAACATGTAAGGGCGTCTGTTTTTGAAGTCTATAAGATCCGCTATTCTATGTATTCCATACTTCTGCCACTGTTTGATTCTGGGGGGGGTTCCCATGTGAAAGTTTAGATCTGCCTCGCTTTTGTCCACACACGCCACGTTGTCATTAGTAAGGGGTTTTGTGTTATCTCTCGGGGAAGATTTTAATAAGTGAGATGCAAGAGACTCGTCAATGAGATGTTAGGGGAAAATTGTTGATCTAAGTTAACATCTGTGAAAGTCCTGGAATTGGTTATCCAATCTCCTACTATTCTAAGTTGTGATGCAATACTGTAGAGCTGGATCTGTGGGAAATTTATCCCCCCATTGGAGCGGCGTTGGTTCAAGACTATCATGCTCGTGCGAGGTCTACGGTTGTTCCAGATAAAGGACCGAAACAAGCCCGCAATTTCTCTTATTTCCTTTGGTTTTAAGTAGAGCAGCAGTGATTGTAGTAAGTATAACAGTTTTGGAAATGCGATCATCGTGACCAAGTTTGCCCTCCCCAATGGCAACAGAGTCAGCTTGCTCCAGGTTGCGAAAAGCCTCTCTAATTCCTTCAAAAGGGGTACTACATTGTATTTATAAATTTGGTTGCATTTCTTGGGCATGAGAACCCCGAGGTATGATAATGTGTGATTTTGCCATCTGAATGGGTAATGTACCGACCAGCGGGGTTGGACGATCCCTTAGGAGTAGCCCCTTTCCCATTTGTCCTCATTTATCATGAAGCCCAACAGGGAGCCAAAAGCCGCAGATCCTCCAAGATCCTTTGCAATGGGTGTTCTGGGTCGTAATATAGAGCAGGATGTCATCCGCGAAGGCCGAAAGTTTTTGGTTTTGAGCCAATTTGGATTCCTTCAAAGGGGGTGTTCTCTTTTTAGGGGTCTTATTAGCGGGTCAATAGATAGATTAAAGAGAAGGGGGGATAGTGGGCAACCCTGCCGGGTACCTCTATTAATCGGGATCTTGGTTAGGGGAGATTATTGGACATTCAACATCGTGTGGCAGTCTGACTGCAAAAGATTCAGGAAGGATACAAAATGATTCCAAACCCTCTATGCCTTAAGCACGTCGAGGGGAAAATTCCCACGACACCGAGTCGAATGCTTTTTCTGCATCAAGACTCAAAAGCATTGTTCTTGAGCTTTGGTTGGTTTCTCATTTTGGATCATGGCTGCTACGCCATTCTTACCCCACGTTGAATGTCTATCCTAATGAAGCCCATCTGGGATTCGATAGTAGGGGACCTAACATTTTTTGTAAACGGTCCTGCTAGTATTTTGGTGAGGATTTTATAGTCCTGATTCATTAGTGAAATTGGCCGGTAAGATTGGATTCTTTCGGGGTCCCTGTCAGGCTTCAGGACCAGAATAGTATCTGACGACACGAATTCAGGTGGTAGGCAGTGCCCCCTGTAAACCCATTTAGGTAACTGTAAGGGGTGGGACCAAATCGATGACAATTTTGTAGTACTCTGCCGACAATCCTCTGGTCCAGGTGTTTTGTTGTGGGTAGGGTTTTTTATGACTGTTGTTACTTCCTCTGTGTTAAACTCTTTTCCCGGGACTCCTTAAGAGTAGTGGAGAGTTTGGTAGTGTCAAAAATTTTTTATGAATTGCCATGTGGCAGCAGAGTCATAGGGAGATGCTTTATAAAAATCTGTGAAGTACCTTGTGAAGATCTTCTGTTTTGTCGTAGGGGTGTGCGCCTTGTGTGGGTCACTGGATCCTGTAATGTCAGAATATTGCTTTTCGTCGAGGCGGCTTTGCATTCTAGCCATGAGGGAGCTAACCTTGTTACCCCACTTGAAGAATTTATGTTTGACAGCCTCTATGCCCCATTTCGCTTGGCCCTGTAGATAGGTCTCCATTAATTGTTTAGCCCCCAGAAATTTCTCATAATTTTCTGGGGGTGGTTGGCGATATATGCCCGGGTTTTCTTTGGTCAAATCCGAGTTTCAGAAGAGCGAATTTTTGCGGGATTCCTTTGCCCTCACTTTAAGTAGGAGATGATGTGACCCCGTAGAACCGCCTTTGAGGCAGACCAGAAAAGTCCAGCATCAGAGACATGTTCTAGATTATCGTCTACATAATTTGCCCAATGTGCTGTTAGGTACTGTCTGAAATCCTCCAAGTTCATGAGGTATTGTTTATATTGTTTGAATAAAGACTGTTTTAGTCCCCTAATATGTTCAAATAAAATTCCAATAGCTACTTAAACTGTTTTGTAATCTTGAGCTCTGCACTAGAATTGTTGATCTTTGGATGAGTCCTATCTGCATAGTTGAAGGCCTAATGCACAGAGTAAAGGGTGAACAATGAACAACAGGTGATTGGTCCTTTGATTATCAACAGAAAGATAATGGACTGTACTAATGCTCAAAGAGAAGTATGTGTGCCTCTTTAAATTTAGATTAAAAGTTCTGCTGTTATAGCTAAGGTTATTTTTTTAAATGAGTCTTAATACTCTAAACAATATTGTATCTAAATAAGCATATAATTATTTTGAACATTTGAAAAAAATGAACTACTGCAATAAATCTAAGCCTATTAGTACTAAATGGTACATTCCCACTGTGGTACAGTCCCACCTAAGGCACAATAAGCTAGAGTTTTACAGTTAGTTTTTAGAACGAAGAAGGAGTTTATTTAGTGGTCATTAAAGGTATGTCTACATTTTGATATCTTTTGGAATGGCTTGAAATATTTTCATAATCAACATCAAGCAGGGGAAATAATATAGTAAATTTAATCAAGAAACCCCAAATCATTTTTGCTTTGGGAAAGGATACAGACAGAAAGATCTGTTTGGGGGCTAAGAGTTCCAGAATACTTCAAAACTCCTTAAAAAACAGAAAGTGGCTTTATCAAATTGGCATGATGATCGTCGACATTTGCGGACAAGAGCAGAAGGGCCGATAGCATCTGTTAGTCCAGCTGGAGACTACAACAGCGATGGTGATGATGACCAACTGTATTGTGTTGTAGGCAAAAAAATTAATCCAAAGGGCCCTTATGCCCAATGTAGTTCATGTGAAGACTGGTTTCACCCAGCTTGTGTAGGATACACGAGCATTGAAGAGATACAAGTAATTTCACCATGGCTTTGCCCATCATGTAAAAAAGAGACAACACAAACGTCTGCTAACCTACATATTGGGTCAAAAAAGAAAGGGATTAAAAGGGCTTTGTTTTTGAAAAAACTTGGAAATACAAAGTCAATATCTCAAGAAAGCCCTACTGAACCGAGCATATCTGCAAAAGATAAAGGAAAAAGCTTTTTCTGATGATTTGGAAAACCCAAAGGATTAAACCCCGTCAATTACACCTCTGACTGTCCAAAAAATATTTACTCATAAAACCAGTGTTTCAGGGATATATGAGAGCCAAAATGAGATATTTTCTACTCCATGTCCTTCACAATTTTTGGGGGGAAAATGTCCAAAGAGGAATGGAGTAAAATCAAACCAAACAAAAGGCAGGGGTTCAGGATATTCAAGAGGGGTTGGACTGATCTGTTATCTAAGAAATTATATGAAGTTAACAAGTTCTGTGTCATCAAATTTACTTATAACAGGGTGAGGTCAACGAGATCCAGGAAAAAAAAAATCTATGTATTGGCGCGCCAAAGGCGCATGCAAGTTTTCTGGTTGCACAAAATATCTGCTTTCAATTTTGAAAAAACCTAAAAAAAGATTCTCCTGAAGTTGTTATAAAAGTAAATGTTTTAGATTCCATCAGACACTTTGGGAGACAATTGTTTCAAGGACATACACGCCAAAAGTAAAGAGAGATGTTAAAGATGGAACTAGGAGAATCAAAACCATATCTCCTCTATAACAAGAAACTAGCAACTCCAGATGCAGATGAGCTTCTGTTTGGCAATTTGAATAATGTTAAAACACTGAATGTAGTGTTGAGCGATTGCGTTGGCTATCGAGATCGAGCGATAGTCGATAGTCGGCCGCTATCGATAAGGTTTTTCGATAGTGAGCATCGATTATGCGCGATGACCATTAAAGTCTATGGGAGAGCAACAACACCTTCATTATTACACCCAAACAAGGCTGGAGAAGCTGAAATTAACATCCACAACAGTCAAATGGATACGTGCTACATCTTAGGCAACACACTTAGGTTATAAAAGTCACAGAAAAAAAGTCACAGACCATTTACTATCCCTGTCTTGTACCACAGCCTGACCCTTAAACCTGCATCACCCACAAATTAAAAAAGTGCCAGAAGGCAGTATGATTTGAACCATCATGTTACTTGAACTGGACATTGAATATCCCTGTCCTGGAACGCAGCATGAGCCCCAAACCTGCATGACCCCCAGATTTAAAAAGTGCCGGAAAAAGGAGTCTTTCAACCACCATTTTAGTTTCACTGGACATTGACTATACCTGTCTGGACCGCAGAATGACCATTAAACCTGTCTGACTCCAAGATTAAAAAAGTGCCAGGAAAAGGAGTCTGTTATGTCTGTATCTGTTATGTTTTCGTATAATACACGGTATTTTTGCACCTTTCAATTCACCTGTGGTGAATATAGAATTGCTGTTTTAAGATTTACGTGGATGCTGCGTCAATGAACAAAGCTGGGTGCGCAATAGTCAAAAAACACGTAACTGTGATGTTTTCGTATGATACACGGTATTTTTGGCAACAAACAACCTGTGCTGACTACAAGATTGCTGGATTGTAATTTAACTGCAAGGTGGATATATCAACAGTCACAGGTGTAATGGGTAAAATTGAACACCTATCTGAAATGTATACTGATAATAAAAGTGGAGTTTTGCAGCTAACAAAGAGACCTGCATTACTAGAAATGATGTTTAAACCAATATAAGTTCAGGCTGCCCAATATCCAGGAAATATTTCAATAGCAAACTGTTAATAATAAAGATATTCCACTACAATGTCCACACTAAGTCTTGGTGAACTTTATCCAGTGTTCTTTATAGATAGAGCTTGTCTGTGTTCGCCCACGGGCCCCCCCCCCCCCCGCTCCCACCGCCGTGAAAATTCTCTAGCTAACTACATAAAATCTTCAAATCTCTAATCTAACTAAATTGGAAGGATCACAGCTAATAGTAGAGGTTTCTCTGTGCAGAAATAGACTAATTTCGCTGAGCTGTTTGGCCACAGGCAGAGCGCACGTCCTACTGCTATGAGACGCTGAGAGACACTGAGGCTGAACAGGAAACGCTGTTCTATGTAAAACGAGGTCATGTGATTTTTCCAGCCAATCACAACCATACACATCCCAGTCATGACGTCGCACACACATCTCACCCTGCTCTAAATTTTGTAATCTGATTTGCTGGCCGCCAAAATTACAGGAAGCGCCGAAAAAGGCGCGAACTTAATAGATGATGCTCAGATTTTAACCTTAGTTATCGCATGATCTGGAAATTTCGATCACCATAAAAACCTTGCCGATTTCAACTTTGTCGATAAAAATCGCTCAACACTAATTGAATGTTCTACAGAAGATCTCAAGTGAAAAAAATCTTGAGAACAGATAAAGCAAAGATTTTTTCGTGGATTGTTTGTTAGTACAAAAAACACAAACAGAGAAGGAACCACATCCACTAGAGCTAAACCAGGCCTACATTCAGTACTTTGGAATGGTTCTATTTGTAACACACATGTACTCAGATGCACACTTGTATCTACTGAAAGACTTGCAAGGTTCTAAAAGATGTTGCTTGTATTTAGATGCTACTGGTTCAGTTATAAAAAAAAAACAAAAAACATTTCTCTAAAATTCGTATTCAGCCTGTGTATAGCGTACCGGGAAAAAAAATGACATTAAAATTTCCCCTATTGTGAATTGCTGTCATCAGCCCAAAGCACCCAACCATTCAGCATTGGCTATCATGTGTGTGCCGTGATTTTTTTCAATGTTTGCAAACAAAAACTGTTCCCCCAAAAATTTGAAATGGATTTTAGCTGGGCCTTATTCATGAAACCCTTTAAAATTATTTTTCAATTTTTCAATAGTGTTTATCCCAAAAAAAGCTTGCCGTTCAAAAGGAGAGGCCGTGCAATTTTACCATTTTTCACTTTTGTTCTGCTCAATGATAAAGTTGGGTTATACATAAAACCCAGCAAAAAAAACATAACAAAACAAAAGATGAGTTTTCCCCCTTTTTGTTTGCATTATACAAAATCAACTAAAAAAAAAGATTAAAAATCTTTTGAAATTAGGGTGAAAGTTTTTTCTTTAAAAAAGGGAAAAAAGAATTGAAAAAAATTTAAAAAAATAACATTGATAACCAGGATCTAAAAAGATGCGACAGCATTCTGGGAATAAGTGAATTAGAAATTAAATTGGATAAAATTTGAGGGAAATATCAAAAAAGTTTCACACTTCTACAAACATAAAAAATTATTGAAGATAAAAAAAAATTGTGATGAAGAGACAATCAACGGTTTGTGGCGATGTTAAAAATTTTCTGTCCCCCTCTAATTTCATTTTGGAATTGTATTGTCCCACAACTCCATGGGGTGGAATCATGTAAATTCAGACCAAGGTCAGCCAAGACCAAATTCCCTAGTAGAATCTGTTTCGTACTGTAAAAAAAAATTTTTTAAATAAAAAGCTCACGGGAGACCGGTGACTTTTTGAAAACGATTGCATTCTTTTTGATTGGTAAAATTTTGGGAAATTGGATGAATATTAGAAAAAAAAACCTTTATTTTAAAAAGCAGTAAAAAAAAGACCCAATGTATGACTACTGAAGGGAAATCAGAAACTTTATTACCACACATGCAACCTGATAACGGCTATTGCGAGAAAGAAAACGGCAAAAAAGAAAAAAAAAAACTCCAAAAAAGACAAAAATTACAACCCCCAAACTCCACAAAAAAAAAGACAATTTAATTTTAATCAGTTGTCCGCCTGGTCAGGAAAGGTAGACTTGGGGAAAAAAAAATTTTTTTGCTAATAGATGTACTATTGACAATCTGCTGTTGTTTTTCCATTTGGCAGGGTAAATACATTTTGGGTACTACAAGAACTTGAAGCTTTGCAAACAAAAATATGAACATTAAATTGGCATTGAAGTACCCATGTTTTCAGAAGAAGGACGGGAAAAAAGGGGGAAATCACGTGGCACAGAAGTGGAGCAGTTCCTTAAGAATATATGGGACGCATATGGCAGGAAGAAATTTTTAGTAAATAGGCTCAGCTATCTTAACGGACAAATTTTAAGATCCACTTGCCCGGGCCATTAGTCCTCACCTTCAAACTCGAGAACAACAACTTCATTGAATTTTTGGGAAGCTATTTAAAAAAAAAAAAAAATTTCAGAAATTTTTCTTCCCAACCCCCAACAAAGTTATATTTTCCATAGTGAAGAAATATAATTGAATACATCAAAAAAATGAAAAATAAGTTTTTGCTTTTAAAAAATCCCTTTTTCACTATTGTTTTTGCTTTGGGCTTCTATTTTGACACCCTTGTGCCTTTTCTTTAGGGGAAGCGTCATTCTTAGCACCTAAAATAGTAAAGTTTTTAAAAAAATGTTTCTACAAAGGTTTTTCTTTCGGGGTTGTCACACATGGTATGAAGGGGTGTGTCCCCTTTAAAAGGTTACAGTTTTTTAAAAAGAGGTGGGATTCGTCGATGCACCAAAATTTGCCAAGTTTTGGGAAAAAAGGGGGCAGCTGTAAAGTTAGACGCCCGTTCTAACATGCAGCAATTTTAAAAACACTATGATAAAAATGCCCCTATTGTAAACTGTCAATCAAAATTTACACTGTCTAAAATGCACGAATTGAAAAATCCGCCTCAGCGGTTTTTGGAGATGTTCACAAGCGGTTTAATCATTTTGGTCTGGTGTTTCGACCCCGGGGCCGCACCCCTCCTGGGGGGGCCCCAGCGCTCTGCCCCGGGCCCCCCAGAGTGCCGCCCTGCCCAGGTTCGGGTGGCGGGGGCACTCGCCCTCCCCCCAGATTACCCGCCGCGCTCCTGTGCCCCGCACCTCCCCCTGTCCGGTGCGGGTCCCTGGATCTAAGGTCACCCCGCCGGCTCTGTAATTTTAAAGGGGCAGTGCCCGGGAATTTGGGTAATTTCCGGGCACGCCCTTAATTTTACCTGGGCGCTTCCCCCCCCCTGCCGGGTCTTTAGTGCCTTGCCTATCGAGAAAGCGTTCCCTATTACCTCATCCGACTACCGTGTCCGT
>JAODAL010018779.1:0-73818 GCA_025379985.1 Phyllomedusa bahiana
GGCAGAGGACAAATCCCGGGTCGGTTTATCGCCCCTTTTGTCCTTTTTTTAGTGCTTTGCACAACGCCGCTTTGGGGGGGGGGGGGGGGCGGTGTACGCGATGACGAAAAAAAGCGCCCCCCCTTTCCATTGACATCCCAAAAATTTTCCCGCCGAAAACCGGACGGAAAAATGGCATGCCAGTGTTTTTCGGGGGGCCACTTTAATAAAAAAAACCCCCTGAAGTGGGCACTGCACGGGTTTTCCATAGAGCCCTGTTTGCCGTTTGCGGCCAATTTTTCAAGGTCTGAAAAACCCACAAACCATCTGAAAAACGGGGGTCAAAAACCCAGCCGGGGGAACACCCCAAACCGGGAAGTGAAAACCCTGAACGCGTAAAGACGGGCTCTGTGAAACAGCATGGTAAACACCCCTTTAACTACTGGCGCACAACCAAAGTGTAGGTTTTGTAACCCCCCACCCAAAAAAAAAAAAATCGTAACGTCACCACTGGTGGGTGTTAAATAGATCCTAATTGTAAAACCCTCCAAACATACCACTTTAAATGGGGTATTTTGGGTGGGTTTACAATGGGATCTATTTTCAACATATATTTTGCGGGAAGCTTACAATGAGTATTGTTTTATGTATATGACCAAGTACCATTTGTCAAAAATTAGTAATGGGGGCAGCCTATTTCCTTACCTAAAATGTCTGGTTTTTTCCCTACAATATTCATTATGGGTGCATTATGGATTTATAATGGTCTTACTTTTTACCCGTAGGTTTACGAGATAGGGTTTTTCATTAACACTATTTTTGTGTGGCACCTTTGGGGGCGATCCTCCCTGAGGGTTTCTAGTAGGAAAGGGGATTATTGATGGTTGACTAAATTAAACCAAATAGTAATTTTGGCTTTTTAAATTTAAAAGTTTTGAATAAAGGAATTTTTAAGAATTAATATTTTTGGTTTGTTTTTGATGGGGGTTAAACCTATCTATAGGGGGAAATTTTGTTTTGGTCTTTTACAGCAGAACAAGTTTTGTGTCTTTCAGGCATACCCATTTTGGGGACAAACCCCAAAAATCCACAAAAAACCCTTTCCAATCCCATCTAATTTTTATTTTAAAAGGCACAAAAAACTTGGTACCATAAACAGCTGGGAGGATCACTTCTCTTTGATTTGTTTCTAAGATGTAGGAGGTTGACATCACTGCTTCAGACTACTTGATTGCCATTTTGGAGGCTTAATTAGTGGGCACATATCCGCTAAACCATTTTGATGTGACAGAACATACAGATACCCTTATTTATAGAGTCCTGTGTTGGGTCTTTTTTATATTATTTTAATACAACCTTTTCAAATGGAGTTAAGCACCTTTTTTGTAAGCATCAGTCAGGTACAGAAGCTGTCTCGTGCATATGTGGCTCAGACCCATTCTGGTGATTACAGCTAAGCTGCTATAATAACCCAGTCAAGTTTTTTTTTTTTCTTTTTTGGAGAAGGAATAAAAAAAACCTTTTTCCTAATTGAAAACTTTGAAAAGCGTGAGCTTCCCCTCGCTCGACCAGTATACAAAAGGTGTTAAACACCCAAAGAATGAGTAAATAATACTTTTAAACATGTATTACTTTAGCCACCACAATCTCCATCTATTGGAGTCTATACCTGTAGGCCTGTGTAAATCTTCCTGTCAAATCTTCCAGATCTCTAGAAATACAGTGCACCTACCGGCTGATCCATAGTTTTAGACTACATTGCGGTTACAGCTGATTTTCGATTGGGATATTACCCTGGAGCATGTCTACCTCCTGTCAACTAGAGCTCACATTTCAGAGAAACTAATCCTTTGTTCATTTTCACTGGCAAAAAGTTAACAGAGTTGCAACCACTGTTCCTCTAAACCAGAGATTTGGAGCGGTGCTGACCTGTATGTGTTCTCCGGTGCGCCTTTAAGTGGGAACTTTTGGTGTAAACTTTATTGCAGCCATCATAGTCGCATCTGTGTATCCTTCGTTTTCGCTGGGTTTCAGGAGATTCCACAGGTAATGGCCTCTTGCCAGGGTGTACTATAACTGATGGATGATGTCTGCAGAGGAAGAGAAGAATGGAAATATTACAGCATACATTGAAGCAAACTGAATTAGCAAGCTCAAGTCAAAACTGGATTTCAAGAATACTTGCAAATGGGATCAAATAATTTCTAGAACTGTGCTGCAATATTACTGACAATTAAAAAAAAAACAACAACACACCAAAAGGGCATTTTTTTACAATTTGGGCCCCACACTCCAAAAAATGGGGGATTTTGGGTTTTTCGAGGAAATTTATGAAAAAATGTAGAAATTGCACACTACAGAGATAGATTATCCTTAAAGTCGGCCATGTAAGACGTAGCATGCAATGTGGATCTTCTCCTCTCAAACAATTTAATGAAACAATAGCCAACAACAGTGGAGGGTATACACCATCAAAAGATGTCAGTGTCTCAATATTGTGTCATAGAAAAAGCAACAGAAAATGTGCTGCTTGAGAAAGGGCCCCACATTTTGCTGAAACGTTGCATTTGACCCCTTAGGAATAAAGATTCCTGTTTTAAAATCCATCTTGTGTGCCGTTCGCTTTCTTCTTTTCCCAAAATTGTGTCATGGTTTCGCCTTGAGCAAAAATTTTACGTTTTTACAACGACTCCAAGGGCACAATTGAGTTATTAACTCGAGGCACTCACCTTCATGAAGGCGCCCCTCGGGGCCATTGAGTTTAGGGGTACAGAGTTACAGCTTTTACAGGGGCGACTCCTGATCCCACGTTTTTTTACGGGGTCCAGGTCAAAAAATACAGCCCCCACCCTTAGGGTACCCCAACCCCCCAACAGCCTTTCCCCAACGATGCGACCGTTGACGGACATTGCCGTCCGGGAAGAAGAAATCCCCTGTTTTTTTTTGTGCGAGGCACAAGGACGGTTTTTTAGAGGCCGTCACTGAAACTTTCACAAATGTAGGCAGTTCTGTATTGACTTGGGCACACCTGCCCAACGTAAACCCTCACCACAAAAGGGCCATCTGGTGACAACAATAGCTTAGCGTAGCCTCCCTTACGTCTCCACATTGTTGGCGCCATCATTTCGCTCAGAGTGAATTCACTTCACACTGAACACACTGACACCACTGGGCCCCCTTTCCAGGGAGATGCTCCCTTAGCCCTACAGATGATAGCCTTTTTCCTGGGGGGTTCAGTTTCTACCAAAGAACAAGGTTAAAATTTAAAAGGTCTTACATGGCACCCCCTTGGGTTTCCTCTCTCTCCCTAAATTTTGCCGGACTGGTGGCAAATCATCAATCCTCCTCGGGCATTTTTACCATGAACATCATCCGTGTTTATTTTACTTTCCAGCTCCATGTATCTCTTTTGTAACCTTTGATGACTCTGTACCCCTTAAGCTCAGTGGGCCCCTTTGTCTGAAGTAACCTGCTTTAAGCCGCTGGGATAAATTCTAATGGTTGGCTTGGTCCAAGATGTCAAAATGTGAACAGCTGAAGAGGACTGTTTAAATCCCAATTCAAATTGATCCCCTAAATGTATTGGGTGATTCAGGGGTCCAACACCTATTGTGAATTTTGCCATTGAGCTTCTTGTTAGAGATCAGCAAGTTGTACAAAAAGTACTGAAACATTGAACAGTTGGACATGTGCATTCTACAGTTAAAAGATGGGCTCATTTCATTTGTTTTAAAAAAAAAAAAAAAAAAAAACATTTAGGGTTCCTACTGAAAGTTCAACCACAATCAAAGTATCCATTAATGGATCTGAGTAGGTGATATCATCACTACAGTTGATAAGAGCTGCACTGGGCGATTCATCACCTACAACCTCTCTACTCGCATCACCTAGTGATGGATAGACTGACTTTTCCCAGGAATAGTGCCACACATACTGTTGGCACTATGTATGGTTCCACATCTTAATTGTTTTTTATCCAAGGACTATATGGTCACTTGCTCTCCTCCACTTCCCACACGCCATTGGAGAATATTGAGAACATGGCATATTAACAGCAACCTTAAAGTAACTTGCCAGAAGTCCTAAAGTGATAGTGGAGCTGAATAGCAGTACTGTCATCTTTGGAGTTGCTCCCATTAGGTTGAGAACATGCATCTCTCCAGTGGAACGCAAATCCAGTAGTAATCTGAATTCTTTGCAGTTTTGCATGTGGTGGTGTACAGAGAACTAAGCAAAGATCAAACTCGACCACCCATTATGGTGCTGGGTTTGACCACCCACGACAACAGCCAGCCCCTCCTCCCCTTTTTTATGACCACTGGGAGTATTCTGACCAGGTATGCTAATTATTTGCTAGTGTTCAGCTCCACTAGGGAAGGAAGTCATAGTAAAGGATGCATGTTCTGTTGAAGGACCCTACAGCAGCCACATTGGCTACCTTTATGGTATATGTATGTCTTTGCCTGGAGATTAGTATTACAATCCCCTAATCTAGTTGTGTCTACTACAAACACCCTAACATAATAATTGCTTTAGATCCTAACAGAAGTGTTCATTATCCGAGTCCTCTTCTCGTTAATGGAGAAAAAGATTGGTGCCTCTGAGGGGAGGGAGTTTATTATTTCTAATAATTAACAAGGTCATGCTCTTTTCCCACGCAAACATTTTCAGGATTGCGAAACCTCGTTACGTTTCAGTTTGCTTTCTCTACGTTTGTTTACATGATCCATTTCCTCCAGAAATAATTTGAAACAGCTTCATTCTCTCTCGACGAACACAAAAAAAAACATCAAATTTTTTTCCTTCTGTATTTTATGTCGTCCTAGTCATCAGAAGAAATATTTGCCATTGTCTCAGTCACTCCTTTTCAGAGCAATTAAGAATTTCCTGTTGTGTTATGCCAAAGGGAGGGTGCGGTCCCTGACGTCAATTCCAAAAGAGGAGATCAGCCCTTGCGCCCCACCTACGGGAAGTTTTAAAATTGGCTCCTCACATTCAAAACATATTGCCACACTGCAGGTAAAACAAACCAATGACTACATCTACATTCCTTTGCTCATTCACATTTTCCCCTTACTAACCTAGATTCTTCTAAACAACGAATGCTTCTAATTTTCACTCGCATCATGTAAATCATTATTATTGAGCAAGCACTTTAACGTAAAAAAAATTCAGTTCCTTGACATTACTATGTAGAGGTAACGAAACATGGGGTATTATGTCTTGGACTACTACCCTCAACAATCCCACAGCATTAATTGTATAACTCCCCTGTTTTGTATTATTGGTATGTTTATGTGTAGATTTCACCCCAGCTTAGTGCTCCATAATTACCCTGTGTTTATTCACTGAGCACAGATATTCCCCTTGAAGTCTCTGCTTTGCTGGGCCATTTGTAGCTCCCCCAATTTACGACACCTGGGTTAATTGATGCTAGCAAGGAACTCTACATGGCTCAGTATAAATCAGACAGCTTAGGTCTCTGAGACCGTCGGTCTCTGAGGCATCTTTGTCGTGCATATTTGGAAGTAATACATGATCATCAGAAATAGGACAGAAATGAGACAGAAGTGAGCTTAAGGGAGCTTGAAGGATCGCCTGTTATGTGAGTAACTGGTCTCTTATAACATACACCTTATCCACTATGCTCACTACTGCTATCTACCTTGTAGCCATCTGCCTCCTTTCCTACAACCCAGTGTCGCCCCCTGAAAATGCTATCCACATCAGCGCCTCTCTCCTCCCCTCACCTATGTATACATCCCACACACTGTTTTCCCTTTTAAACTACCCCAAACCACCAGCCTCCCTAATGTTGCACAAACGCCGCTCATACACAACACTAAACCATCTGCTGTCGCTTTCTTTCTCCAGCTTCTTGCTGCAGGGGACATCTCTCCGAACCCCGGCCCTCCCTCCTTTACTGCTCACCCCTCCTCCTCCCTCCATAGAAACCCTGCTAATCTGCTTGCTATTCGCTGTACGTCTTTTCCTGCCACTTTTACATGTGCTCTGTGGAATGCCCGATCTGTTGGTAACAAACTCACTGCTGTTCATGACCTGTTCCTCTCTAACTCCCTTAATCTCCTCGCTCTCACTGAAACATGGCTCCAGCAATCAGACACCGCATCCCTTGCTGCCCTCACCTATGGCGGCCTACACTTCACCCACACCCCCAGACCTGAGAACAGGCCAGGTGGAGGAGTTGGCATACTCCTTTCTCCACACTGCACTTACCAGGTCATTCCTCCTGCACCCTCCCTCACTTTCCCCTCCTTTGAGGTCCACACCCTCAGACTCTTTCGGCCATTTTCCCTCAGAATCGCCGTTGTGTACAGACCCCCCGGCTCACCCCGCCAGTTTCTGGATCATTTTGCCGCCTGGCTCCCTCACTTCCTCTCCACTGAAATACCCACACTCATCATGGGTGATTTCAACATTCCCATTGACAACCCTATGTCTCCTTCTGCCTCTCGGTTTCTTTCACTAACATCATCCTTTGGCCTCTTGCAATTTACAGATTCTCCCACCCACAAGGATGGACACGCTCTTGATCTGGTTTTCTGCAGTCACTCATCAATTTCTAACCTCACTAATTGTCCTTATGCTCTCTCTGATCACAACCTTATCTCCTTCACTATTACCAATTCTCAGCCTTCTCTGGACACACCTGCCCATCACCCATCCAGAAACATTCGCTCCTTGAACACTCAGGAACTCATAGACACCATACAGTCCTCACTGCCCCCAATCTCCTCCGACTCCTGTCCTGACCTGGCTGTCAAGCAGTACAATGAAACTCTCTCAACCACCCTGGACATATTGGCACCACTCAGACACCGCACCACCAGAGTCAGACGCCCACAGCCATGGCACACGCCTCATACTCGCTTTCAGCAGCGCTGTCCCAGGTCTGCTGAGAGACTGTGGAGAAAGTCAAAGCTACCTGCAATTTTCTCCACTCACAATTCAATGTTCAGCACTTACCAGACTGCCCTTCACTCCGCCAAACAAAAATATTTCACCTCCCTCATCTCCACACTACACAACAATCAAAAACGCCTGTTTGACACTGTCCACTCCCTCCTCAGCCCAAAAGCTCAGGCCCCAGTCACTGACCTCTGTGCTGAAGACCTGGCCACTCACTTCAAAGACAAAATAGACAGTATCCGGCAAAACATCTCATCTCAATCCTCAAGAAACCCCCATCCCGTCCCCTCCGGCACATCCTCTAGTCTGCTCTCAGCCCTTGACCCAACGACAGAGGAAGAAGTGTCCAGGCTTCTCTCGTCTGTTCGCCCTACCACCTGCTCTAGTGACCCCATTCCATCCCACCTTGTCCAGTCTATCTCTCCAGCTATCATCTCTCACCTTACCGCAATCTTTAACCTTTCTCTCTCTACTGGGATCTTTCCATCCTCTTTTAAACACGCCATCATAACCCCTTTACTTAAAAAGCCCTCTCTGGACCCGTCCTGTGCTGATAACTACCAACCAGTCTCTAACCTGCCCTTCATCTCTAAACTCCTGGAACGCTTGGTCTACTCTCGCCTAATCCGCTATCTCTCTACTAACTCTCTTCTTGACCCGCTGCAATCAGGTTTCCGCACCCTACACTCCACAGAAACTGCTCTAGTTAAAGTCTCTAATGATCTCCTCACTGCCAAATCACAGGGCAAATACTCGTTGCTGCTTCTCCTGGATCTCTCTGCAGCGTTTGACACTGTGGATCACCACCTTCTCCTCACCATGCTCAGCACCATTGGCCTCCAGGACACCGCTCTCGCTTGGTTCTCTTCCTACCTCTCTGACCGCTCCTTCAGTGTCTCATTTGCAGGTTCTACCTCCTCTCCTCTTCCTCTTGCTGTCGGGGTTCCTCAGGGATCCGTTCTTGGTCCTCTCCTTTTTTCACTCTACACATCCCCATTGGACAAACCATCAGCAGATTTGGCTTCCAGTACCATCTCTATGCTGATGACACCCAATTATACACCTCCTCCCGTGACATCACTCCTGCCCTGCTACAAAACACCAGTGACTGTCTGTCCGGTGTCTCTGACATCATGTCCTCTCTCCATCTGAAACTAAACCTCACTAAAACCGAACTTCTCGTCTTTCCACCATCTTCTAACCAACCCTACCCTGCCATTTCTGTCTCAGTGTGTGGCACCACCATAACACCTAGGCAACAGGCCCGCTGTCTTGGGGTGATACTAGATTCTAATCTGTCTTTCACCCCTTATATCCAATCCCTTGCCCACTCCTGTCATCTGCACCTCAAGAACATCTCTAAAATCCGTACTTTTCTCACTGTGGAAACAGCTCAAACCCTCATCGTTGCTCTTATTCACTCTCGTCTTGACTACTGCAACTCCCTGCTTATCGTCTCCCTCTCTGCAAAACTCGCCCCTCTTCAATCTGTCCTGAATGCAGCAGCCAGGCTTGTCTTTCTTTCCAGCCGCTATACAGATGCCTCTACCCTGTGTCAGTCACTGCACTGGCTACCTATTCAGTACAGAATACAACATAAACTCATCACTCTCACCCATAAAGCTCTCCACAGTGCTGCCGCCCCCATACATCTCCTCCCTCATCTCTGTCTACCACCCTACCCGTGCTCTCCGCTCTGCTGATGATATCAGATTACATTCCTCAATCATCCGAACCTCCCATGCCCGTCTCCAAGATTTCACATGTGCGGCACCAATTCTCTGGAACATGCTACTACGGACGATCAGGCACATTCACAACTCTCAGAGTTTTAAGAGGGCCCTGAAAATACATCTTCTCGGTCTGGCCCACCAAGATCCCTAACTGCTATCACACACATCTGTCACTCCCTACACTAGGGCACTCACAGGCACTTATCGGTATATAGATGTACTGCCAGTGTGGCAGGGTCACCCAATTTTTATGTAAACCACCTCCTATTTATGTAACATGGCTGGACCATTGTAAACTGAGCACTTCTAAAATCTTTGTCTCACCCATACACCATAATAGATTGTAAGCTCTCGCGAGCAGGGTCCTCATACCTCGTGTCTCATTTGTAAGTTCTTTTAATGTGTAATGTTCGTATGTACACCCTCTAAATTGTAAAGTTCTTGCGGAATATGTTGGCGCTATATAAATAAAAATTATTATTATTATTATTCTGTACAATTTAAAAAAAACAAAATATAGTTAGAGCCAGATAATCTTTACTAAACCAGAAGGTGTGAATGCTTAAAAGGACCCAAGAGCCTCTAATAGAAATCCTGACTTGGCTTTAGACAATAATCAATGGTTATTTCCATCACAGCATTTAAATGCTGGCTATTTTATTTCAAAAGCCCATGCATTTTATAGTAAAATTTTCAAAGAATAAATCACTGTCCTAAGTGCTATGTCCAACTAGTTGCAGAAATAAAGTACAGAGAGATGCAGTCATGCTTAA
This sequence comes from Phyllomedusa bahiana, assembly GCA_025379985.1. Taxonomy (NCBI): domain Eukaryota; kingdom Metazoa; phylum Chordata; class Amphibia; order Anura; family Hylidae; genus Phyllomedusa; species Phyllomedusa bahiana. The sequence continues at coordinate 9,416 of JAODAL010018779.1, forward strand.
TAGAGCAAGCCGAGTAGACCCACCAAAAACATTCCCCTCTACTTCAGGCACTAAGGCACCTGAAAAAGTCATAGTCATAGTCTTTTGTAGGTGCTCAAAGGTTTTCCTCTCGCTCACCACAGTAGGTTTACCGGACAGATATTCTAACTTTAGACGTCACCGTGTGGAGAGCAACATAAAGGTTTATGGAGGCCATGTAACCAAGTCACGGTAACCAAAGTTTCCCCACCTTTTCAAAACTTTTGCTCACATGGCAATAGAAAAGGAAGGTAAGAGACAGTGGGAGAGAAGAAATGGATTCCTCCAGTAAAACAAACTAATTTCAGAGACTGATGAAAATCAAGTAGAAAAGTAGAATTTGCAAAGCTTTTCTTCAGTCTAAGTCAACTGTCCCGATTATGTGACTTACTCATGGAACATTCCCTTTGGAGGTGTACAGATGCCAGGTGACATTTGTTCGGGGTAAACTTCTGTTATGGGTTGATCTGTCCCAGGCTCGACTTTTATGTTTTTCAATAGTGGAGTCTTTTCAAAACACTCTGGAACGGTCACAGGCACTGTCATAGAAGAAACATAGGAAAGGCATTCAATTAATGTATTCAACCAACCAGAAGTTTTCATAACTAGTAAACTGTGATAAGAAGCTTACAAAAATACAATATGGCAATGCTCATTGGTGGATGAAAATATGAATATAAATATATGAATATAAATATATATATATATATATATATCTATATATATATATATATATATATATATATACACATACATATATACACACACACATTTTTTTTATTCTTCCCAGATCCTTGTTAGACTGTCATAAAGAAGAAGTGCAATATTTTTTGCCATTTCTGAAATATACAATATGTATGTGTACACCTACACGCAGTGACAGTCCAATGGTTATAATTAAAAGGGTAGTTTATAGACACACTGATCTGTCAAACAGTTGGATAAAGTAACAAAGTGTTCAGTCTATTACAAACCCCAGTAGTGTTGGACAATGAAATTTCATGGAACGCTAGATTGCCCTTCATAGCCACTCCATTTAAGCCAGTAATAGTCTTTAGAATTGACCTGAGAAAGTGAGTGCTAGGAATGGATCTTTCTACAGGTGGTCCCAGTAGACGATCATTAGCAAATATATTTTTCAGGATCCACTCTCACAGTGGTTCTCCATTCAGACTTATTAAATGGGTCCTAATAGGTTTATCATGGACAGTTTGCTGGACTGTCTCCATTACATTAAATACGTTACACTTAAACAAAAACAAGTATTAAAAATGTAATTACTGTGCTTATTACTTTGATTCTCCATTTCTTCAGTTAGTACCATAATTTGATGCTGAAGATGAGGGGTGTACACGAAAGGAACAGGCTGCACAACCATTGGCTGCAATAGAGGTAAAAGTCCAGGGTTTCTATATCCATGTCTTGGAAATGCAGACAACATTGGGTTAATGGCCAACGGCATTGTGAATGGTGGCACAGCAGGCGGGGATGGGGCTAACTTTTTCAGTGGAGGACTGGATGAGTGCATAAATAAAACTGGAGAACTTCTTCTTTTGGGAGAGGAGTACTTGACAGGCGATGAGGATCTTCCCAAGGAGGGAGGTGAATGCCTCTTGTTTGTAGTGAGATCCACAGGCTCCATTTGGAATGCAGACAAGGTTTCAGCACCATGGTAAAGTTTACTGTGCAGCATGCTTGGTGTTGGGTAAATGACACTGTACTTATTTGTCTTCAATGGCTCTATGTAACTTGGTTGATATGACTACAGAAGGAAGACAAGACAAGAAAAAGATACCTTGAAGTGCAAAATTCAAAACAGAAGATTATATATAAACTGTTTGAGAGAATTATTTAGGTTATAGAACGTCAGCACACTGGCCAGGCTCACTCAGATTTTCCGTAAGTATCCTGTAAAATCCATAGGCACCAGCTTAAACATCATTATAAAACCATCATATTAACCCATTCAAGAACACCTGTCAAGTCAGGAGACCACTAGAATTTAATTGCACCAGGAACAGATTATAGAGAGGGCTATGCCCTTGTGTATGCACGATCTAAAGCAGGGCTCCCCAACTCCGGTCCTCAAAGCCCACCAACAGGTCATGTTTTCAGGATCTCCCACAGAATGCACTGACAATAATGAAATCACCGATGCAATGCTAAGGAAAGCCAGAAAACATGACCTGTTGGCGGGCCTTGAGGACTGGAGTTGAGGACCCCTGATCTAAAGGCCTCAAACACACTCTTGGCTGGATCTAACTACCAGCTACTGACGCTAGGTTTTAATGCCCAGAACCTTAGCACTGCTGCTTAGTTGTATCTATATAGCCAATATAGAAAAAAGTAATTGTGCTACTAATAGTTTAATATATTGTAGTTCCCCCCCCCCCCCCCCGCATGTGGTGACATCAAATCGTGGGACTTTCTCTAATCCATATCCAGTTTTTAACTCCATACTTTTTTTTAGAACTATTATAGTAGTGGTGAATGATATTTTGGATAACCAAAGCTAGGAACTAAAAATGGTGAAGCCCTGAGCAAATACGGTAAAAAGTTTGAACATTGGAGTAAACAAAAAAGCGAGCCCCTCATTCAGGGCTCCTCTACTACCCAGAGTAGAGAACAGCTGTAAAGACCATCTTGCTCTCCCTGGAGGACTCAACAAACCCATGCCTGAAATGGACACTGGATTGAATTCAGTGTGTGCTTGGTAATGCTTCCTTTCCCCTGTTATGGCACTGCAGGGAACACTTGTAGCTGGATTCATTCTGGAGGGTCCCAGCACTGGGATATCTGGTGATCCGCTTATTGTTGGGTGAACTTGCTAACAAAAACAGGATTGTCCAGAGCAGGCAACGTCTTTAAAGTTCTTCGTATGTAAAGTAAAAACAAGTGACTTCATTTTACCAGTTGCTCAAATCTGATCCTTTTCTTTGCCAAATGATGACTTAGTCAAAAAATTTTTTTACTTTTTTTTGGTTTTTTTCTTGGGCATTTCACTGACCCAGCCGGAGGAGAGATCATTTCCAGTAATCAGGCTCAGTCTCTCAACTCAGGGCAGTGATTCAGTGTAACCTAATCTCCATCATCATCACAAGCTACTTGTCTTTTGAGGACATATATTCAACACAGTCATAAAACTGTGGTATGAGCACCCTGACGTATCCATTTTCGGTCGGTCTACGCTGTTCTAATCCAAGGCGTTGGGGTGATTGGTGTGGTTAAGTTATACAAAAGGCACAGACGTAATGTAGAAGTGATAGCAGAAACAGATGGTAGACAAAGCTACAGTAATGTTCTCTATTTGGCTGGGCAGAGACAGTCTATTCATATAAAAATGAAACACACACAGAAGAATATGTTCTGTACAGCCAAAAGCCTGCCAAAATCCATGGTGTGGTTCTTGGCACAAACCTTTATATGACTAGATTTCATCCCGTAATAAAACAATTACTGCAACAAACTAACTGTATTACCATGGAAATATCCATTAGGTTATTAAAGGTCTCACCTTACTTGGTAAAATCATAATAAGAAGAAAAAATACCAATCCTAATTTCGGGAATAAAATCTCCTGTATTGGTGTCTAGTGTACGGCTCATGGCACCATTTGCAGGTCTTTTTAAAACTTTGGCAAAAAATGGAAATTGGTGACTTCATCATTGAAAATTTGCAGAGTTTGCTTAAAAGAAAGGTTAAAAAAAGGGACTATAAAATAAGCTGATCCAAGGGAATTTTTACTTTCAAGCCAAATAGGCTTGGAATAAGTCTGTCAGGAGGTATTGGAACATGGCTTTAAACAACAATACTGACCCCACACCTCTAAAAGCTTTGGCAATACATTTGCTGTGTGCATGTCACCTTACCTTGAACTGCTGTGACATACTGAGCAGTGTTGACAAAACCAAAGTACATAGTTAAGTGTGTGTAGGTTACATTCTTTTCCAGAAAGAAAAAACATATATGCACAAGTGCGAAAAGGCTACCTGCTTTACACCACTAGAATCATAGATGAAAAAAGGAGATCTATTTTTCACCATTCATTATTATTAAAAATTCTGCACTGTTTTTGTTCTAGCTGCTCCTTTAGTGATCCATTGTTTACAGCTCGTCTCCAGGGAATACGACCAGGGCTGAGAGCTCCTCAGTCCTGGTCAGACATCACTTCTCTCAGGCAGCTACTGAGTGTTCAAACCCCAGGTGCTGTCACTCTACTCCCGTCTTCTGTACTCCTTAGTAATTAGTCAAACAGTGCAAATAAATAAAAAACCTAAATCAGGTTTGTGCATTGATAAAGAGAAAAAGAAAACACAGGTTTGGTTCCTGCAGGGATTTGAACCTACGTGTGCCTGGAGGCAAAAACTTTACCTCTCAGCTACTCACAATGCTATACATAAACAAACCTATCTGACTACAGAGAGGAGAGGCCTGGTGATGTCATCCTGCTGAGTCACATGATAGGCAATTCAAACAAATCACACACGCCCCCTTCTGAGCACACAGAGCTGAAGAGCTGGATACAGGAGGTATGAAATGAGATTGTGGCAAAACCCCTTTAACCTTAAGGGCATGTCCCCACGACACGGGTTTTCGGCCGGTTTGCGGTTTTTCAGACCGCCTGAAAAACCGGCCGAAAATTAGCACAATTGTGCTCTATGGAAAACCCATACAGCAGTCCCTACTGCACGGGTTTTCCGCCCGGCGGTTCTGGCGCCGGTGGACCGGCGGCAAAACATTGAGCTAGCACCATCTTCTGTCCGAAAACCGGACGGAATGTGTGCTTCTCAATGGGAGGGCTCTTCTCCGCTCATCGGGGAGAAAAGCCGCCTCCCCAACCCTCCCCCCCCCGTGGCCGTGGGGATGGGCGCAAAACAGGAGGGCACACCGGCCGGTATTTGACCTATGCCATGTGAACGCACCCTAAAGGGGTTGTCCCATCTGACTGTTTTCACTCTTCACAGCCTCTTCATATTATTATATTCATAAGCATATTAAAAATTCTGCACCGTTTTTGTTTTAGTTGCTCCTTTAGTGATCCATTGTTTACAGCTCGTCTCCAGGGGATACGACCAGGGCTGTGAGCTCCTCAGTCCTGGCCGCACATGCTCAAACATCACCTCTCTTCTCAGGCAGCTACTGAGTGTTCAAACCCCGTGTGCTGTCGTTCTACTCCTGTCCTTTGGACTAGTTGGTGATAAGTCAAACAGTGCAAATAAAAAAAAAGAAACCTCAATCAGGTCTGTGCATTGATAAAGAGAGAATCACAGGTTAAGTTCCTGCAGGGATTTGAACTAAGGACCGTTGTGCTGTAAAGCAAAAATGTTACCTCTGAGCTACAGTGTAGCTACTTACAAATCTATACATAAAAAAACCTTTCTGTGATGTCATCCTGCTGGGTCACATGATATGCAATTCAAACAAATCACACATGCCCCCTTCTGAGCACACAGAGCTGAAGAACTGGATGCAGGAGGTACGAGATGAGATCGTGGCAAAACCCCTTTAATGTTAATTTCAAAAACTGGAACACCCTTTAAAGAGTTATTGGTGTTGCATACACAGCCGTTCACAGGCCAGCGATGATTCAACATCCCTGCTCCTCTGCCTTTCGACAGATCTAAATGACTAATTAAACAATTGTATTACTGAAATTACGATTATATATGAGGATGAAATCTTTAAACAATTATTCTATGTCCTGTTTTTGAAGCCTTATTAAAAAAACTGATATAATCTATAGCATGGAAACGAGACTAAATATAAAACCTCATTGAGCTATACTCTTTAAAACCTGGTATGGCTAGACTAAACCACACACATTTCTGCAAATTTCCCTACTGTGCATACCCCTTCCTGTTACGGGTCAGGTCTTTGGTTCTTAAAGTCATAATGCCAGCAGCAGTAAAGTATGTGTGTTTTCACTTTAAGATGTGTGACCTGGAATTTATAGCCTTTAATGTAACTTGTTGTATAAAAACCCAGGCTGTGAATACATGCCTTCAGGCTAGAGAGAGTTTTAACTCCTGTGAGTCAATAAATGAGGAAAGACTTGCGACAATGTAAAACAGTTTAATCCCAAAACAGCAAATGTTTACCATAAACAAGACACTGTTCAGCAAAACCCATTCATCATAAAGCACAGGCGGAAGCTGTGCCAAATGTATCACGGTGGCAGATGTTGTAGCACGATGCGCCAAAACTATCCCACATAAGCTAGAGACGTTCTTACTCTACTTTCTGTCTAACTTACTTGACACCAACATCATGGTGCCCGTCATTAATAAACTTGATACTTTTTAAAACTAGGGAAGCCCAACGTGTCCAAAAAAACAAGTAGTCTCCCAAAAAAATGTGAATCTAGCAAGAGAACAAAGAGTGAATATTAATCACTATATTTACTATTTTGCCATAGGCAAACTTGAATTCTAACAGTTCTCAATCTATAAAGCACTAAAACGTAACTTTTATTATGTATAATACTAAACCTCTATACACACTATTAAAAACCCAATTTCTAACCTCTCAATTTATCCCTTTCTAATTGTGGAGGAATAACTCCTTTTCTATCATCAAGTCTGGTGGAACAGATAGGTGGGGTTCCACCAGACTTGATAGATAAGGAGTTATTCCTCCACAATTAGAAAGGGATAAATTGAGAGGTTAGAAATCAGGTTTTTAATAGTGTGTGTAGAGGTTTAGTGTTATACATTATAAAAGTTACGTTTTAGTGCTTTATAGATTGAGAACTGTTAGAATTCAAGTTTGCCTATGGCAAAATAGTAAATATAGCAAAAAAACAAGTGGCACAGAATGTTTTCTTTGTGCAGTTTGAATCACAATTCTAATGCATTTTGCTCAGTAAATCTGTCCCGATAGCTTCGTCATAAATCAAAACTGTCTACACATAAATCCAAAGACGTGAATTAACAATTCTGAGAATCCACGTTCTGTCTTGGACGTGTTAATCAAATCTTCCTCTGTAGTCGGAAATTCCTCTCTTGCTCTGTGTCAGACACAATCCCATTTTGAACTATGATTTCCTTTTCACAAGAATGTTTACAAAAGCAGTAAACAAGCGACAGACGTTAGAATTCTGACAAGCAAAGGAAGCTCACTTCTCTTATGCGGGTCTAAAAAACTAGTTTAAATCTAGCTAATAAATACTTTAAGATATTGAAGGAACACACCACAAAGCTCATACCCTCTATGATGCATAAAAAGGGACCCAAAACACGCCACTCATGGCAAGAATAGTCACTTAGATGTTCTTCAACTGCCAGTGTGATGCTCCACAACCCCAGGTCCTGCACAAACTACATCTGTATCATAACATCTATAGTGTTTAATGGAGGATCTTTGCCTTTTTATTAAATATATACAGGACTTAAAGGGTTTGTCTCGCTACAAGAATTGCTTTTTATGTTAAAGACCTTGCAAAAACAAGTCACTTTGCAATATATGTCCATTAACAGTATCCTACCTATTCTGAGATATTCTCTCTATTATGGGCTGCATCAGCTCATCAGGTCGCTATAGCTACAGACCTGTTTGATCTCTCTGATAGGCTGCCAGCACTGGTTGTTATAGCTACAGACCTGGCTTCTACTGCAGCCTAGTGGAAGCCAGTAAACACGCCCCTGAATTCAAAATGAAACCAAGAAAACAGGACTGAGGTGAATCAATGTAGTGAGACAACCCTTTTAACTTCCAAATATAAACTTGGTTAGAAATCAGTTGTCAGGAGATGATCACTAACTGTGGATGACAGGGGTTAGATGCATCTATGTTCTCATGGACAAGACAAACTACAGGCATACATGGAGGTGTGGGAGCTCCATAGGATTAAACTGTATACCACTTCTGGTGGTGGTTAAGCCTAACTACCTGCGACATGAGAACATGATGCAGGTCTATCCCTCGCCACCTTCAAAATCCTTGGGTTGATTCTCCACTTTTTTTTATCTACAGCAGAGGTCGCTAACCTTTATATTATAATTATTAGATATGCCCGAGGTTTTAGGGTGGCCCTCTGGCAGCATTATTTATTTTTATAAATTATTTAATTAATATTCCACACTACAAAAATGAGTGCAACCTTCATTTTGTCATATTTATAGATCTTTCCATAACAATCTGAGATATGATAAAGTAAGTAGTCAGTGTCACTTTATAACAGTGTAAATAATCCACACATAAGTGTATACCACTGCAACAAAAGTGATACATCCCTAGATAAAATGGACAAATTGTGCCGATACTTAATTTTTGTGTGGCCACATTATTTTCCAGCACTGCCTTACTCTCTGGCATGGAGTTCACTAGAGCTTCACAGTTGCAGCATGAATCCTCTTTTCTCTCATACACATCAGAGCTGGGGAGTGAGACTTGCTCTCCTCCACATTCATTTGAAAATGCCCACAGGCTCAGTAGGGTTTAGGCTGGAACAACAAAGTTAATTAGGCTGTGCACATAAAATATATTTGAAAAACTAGCATAGTGCACCTGAAAAGGCAATAGCAACTCTAATACAATATCAGTGGCACATAAAGACTAATAAAACTCAAGTATATAGGATATTGGAATGCATACTGCTAAGAAAATATAAAAACCGGGACCTTAGTTTAGTTTTGATCAAAGATGTATTAAGCTCACCTCCCCAAAAGGTCAGGGATCCCAGAACAGGTGAGCCCTACCACTAACAGTACCTCACAGGAGTCCATTCAGACACAACCTTCAGGGAGTGATAGGAACTACACTGAATCATCCTGCACTGGTTAAAAGAGGCGGCAGAATGCAGCAAGCAATGAGTGCTTTCCAAATTTTACTACAAGCTTAATTCTGGCTGGGGGTACAGCTAAATTACCTTTTCGAAAAACGTAAGCATGGCCCCGCACACTTAAAATGGGGAATGATTTCCAATATTATCTAATACCTTGATGTTTACTAGTTTTAAGTGTGACACTGAATATGTAATAGATTATGGATGATGCCTTTCGTGGTGCAGCCTATGTTACGTTTTTCAAAATATATTTTGATGTGCACAGCTTAAAAACGTTTGTAGTCTATTTGAGAAATGGCAAATCTCATTTTTTTCATTATGACTTTCCTCCTCTTTATAAATGAGTGTCAGGATGTTCAGTTGTAATTTAATCACTCCCCATCAATGTTGATACCTGGAAGGTGGACTCCTAGTGAGGTAACATTGTTCCCGTTAGCGTCACTTATTTTGTGTCCTCTTTAAGACTGCTAATTTTTGGGAGGGAGGTCAACTTAGATTCAAACAGTAAACAAGGTCCCTGGATTCCTCTTTTTGCTTAATGACCAAAATTTCCCATATACCTTGATGTTTTGACTTGCGCTTATTATTTGATGATACAGATGTAAGTTAGGTCTGGAGACAGGCTTGGCCAGTCCAGCACATTTACCCTTATTTTCTTTAGCAAGGCAGTGGTCGTCTTGGAGGTGTATTTGGGTTTGTTATTTTGAAATACTGCCCAGCGGCCCAGTTTCCGAAGGGAAGTGGTAATGCTCGCTTCAGTATAAGGCTATGTCCACACTGAACAGGGAAACGATCGTATCTTCGGCGCTTTTCGTTTTTTAAAAGCGCCGAGGATACGATCGCTCCTGCGGCCCCATAGGCGGCAATAGGAAAGATGAGCTGCAGTCTCCACAGCTCGTCTTTTCTCTGCCCGTCCGCAGACCGCAGTTTTTGCACAAAGCGTGACAAAAGCCGTGGTCCTGCAGCGGAGAAAAAACGGCCGCTTTCAGGCTGTTTTTTGTCCGATGCAGTGTAGACATAGCCTAACACAGTACATGTTGACATTCATGGTTCACTCAATGAACTGTAGCTCCCCACAGCCGGCAGCACTCATGCAGCTCCAAACCGTGACCAGTTTGTTGCAGTGTGTGGCGTATGGTCTGAGGACTGATAGGCTGCAGCTGCTAACAAGTAAGCCAGTGGTTGGGGAACCACCACCCAGTAGAAAAAGAAATAAAGCCAACCTGACCCTTAAAGCCGCTCATCATGGATTGATGAAACCATAACAGTGAGTAAGTTTCCCCCTGCTCAGAAGCTACTGTCCCGATGATCAACATTTGGATTCTGAAATTGAGAGTGCAGCGCCATTTTTAAAGTACAGAGGATAAGATACTAGGGGGCATTATTGGATGGGTGTTTGCCATCAGTATGAATATACTAGAGAATTGACGATATAGACTGCTTAATGTATAAAAGCTTACAATCCACCATTCCAGAATTGTCCAGTATATAAAGAGCATTAGATGAGCCTTTAGTTTCTGTATCCAGTATAGGAACCCTTCTAAAAATTAGTAGAGAATTTATTCCATGAAGTGCCAGACGAGATGACCTAATACAGGCAGATCACTGTTATTACTTTAAAGAATCTATTTAACAGTGAAGGCTGGAGAGTGCCCAGAGCTCCTTTAAGCAGCCCTGAGGAAGATGATGTCAGTGTAAGTAACTGGATGGGGTTTGGCAAGAGTGAGAGGTGTGTGGTTCGTGCCAATTTAAAAGCCTGCATTACTTTCAGACACAGATAATCTTGTGATCACTCTCCTATATGTTGTAGCTGTTGAGAGCATGTCTGGATAATAATGTCATTAACAGAAGGGGAAGTCTGCAGGTCAGTCCCCACCCTGGTTCCACACACCTTCAGCATCCTGATTCAATGCAGCTTTTCGGACAGAGAGCAAATCTATAATTTATCTGTATCGCTGCACAAATGAAACTTTCTGGGCACCGTCTGACCAGCAGAATTGTTTTTAATTTAACCATAAAAACTGGTGATTTAGAAGTAAAAGTTTCCAGATTGTTATAACTTGTCCACTAGAAGTATGGCTCTTGTGCTTATTGCAGTTATTACACTGTTTTCCCCACACATATTGATCACTATACATCCCTATAGCGATACAACCCCAAATTACAACTGGGCTCTATCTAATTTCCCAACAAGAAAAGCAATATCAGAAGTAATAAATATAACCATCAGTTATATAACCTCACTGCACAGGTAAACCGCCGGCCGCCCGGAAAACATTGTGCATGTTCATTCTTCCGTCGGGTTTTTGGACAGAATATGTGCATGTCAATGGGAAGGGGGAGGGCTTTTCTCCACTCATTGCAGAGAAAAACCGTCCTCCACACGGCCGTGTGCACAGCACACAAACTGGACAAATACCGGTCGGATAAACCAACTGGTATTTGTCCATTGCCGTGTAAACGGGCCCTAACAGTGAAAACGTTTTGTAGTCTCCACAGAACTTTTTTTTTCTTTTCGGCTCCATGTTGTTTTTTTGAAATAGGTTACAAAAACCGCTAGAGCAGGGCAGAAAATTTACCATTGAAGTCTATGTAAACCAATGAACTATTTTTGGACGGTTCTGCTGAAAAACTGCCCAGGTGATTAAACAAAATATATGAATTTTGGTTACATTAAAAATCTCAACAAAAAACTGAAAACCACCCAAAAAAACTCGTTGGAAACCCAGCTGCTTTGAACAAAAAAAAAAGAAACCCTGACGTTCAAAGCAGTTTCTAGATTTTGGTTTTCAACTAGTTTTTTGTCCCATGCTGCATAGATATAGCCTTAGTGTCAGAGAAAACCAAAAGAACCTGGAGGAATCCAATAAACCCCCAGGGAGAATATGGAAACTCCACTGGATGTTTTAAATTCCAAGATATAAACTAATGTTTGTAAAAGGAACACAAGCATTATGATGGCTTCTTATCACACCAATGTGCATGATCTAAATACCATAGCAATACCAGTGGTATATATGGTATTAAAGTGTCAGACTGGGGTGCCTAAGGCCCACCAGTGAATTTTATTTTGGGAGGCCATCAGTGTGGGACTAAAGATTTATTGTTCCCACCCTTAATGTCCTGTTTTCTTGGTTTCATTTTGAATTCAGGGGCGTTTACTGGCTTCTAGTAGGCTACAGTGAAAACAAGGTCTGTAGCTATAGCGACCTGAGGGGCTGATGCAGCCCATACAGGAGGGGATATCTAGGAATAGGTAGGACACGATTAATGGACATATATTGCAAAGTGACTTGTTTTTGCAAGATCTTTTAACATAAAAAGCAATCCTTGTAGTGAGACAACCCTTTTAAGCTGCATTCTCATGGTGCGTTTTTTTCACTGCTTGTGGCTCAAGCAATTTAAGAATTTGATAAGAATTTCACCTTGGTGTTTCAAATTTGAGTTAAATTATAAAAACATGTTTATTTTTTGATACAGTTTATAAATGCATCTCAAACGCAAAGAAAGAACAAGCGATGTGTAAATAGAGACTTAAGAACCAGTCAGAGCTTATTTAAATCTACATGTGCAAATATTATCATAAAAGTTGACTTAAATGTACTTAAGTTAACTCCTAGACCTTTGGGGCCCGGATATATTATTGGTGACATTAATATTATACATATGATCTATTGGATACATTGTGTCAGAGCTTGTGTCCCTCTTGTACTCAGCTGGGCCAGTCAACCCGGATCAAAGAATATTACAACTGGTGTCAAGGATTAAATATGAACAGATTCCGGAGCTACATGTGGACCCAAGTAAAACTATAAATAAATGTGCCGTGTTTGCCTACAATACTAGACCTATGCATAATGTCAGGTATATAAATGATACATATATTCTCATGCTAGGACATAAGGCGTACAAACAATCAACTACTTAAAGGGTTTTTTCCACGATCTCATCTCATACCTCCTGCATCCAGCTCTTCAGCTCTGTGTGCTCAGAAGGGGGCTTGAGAGATATGTTTGAATTGCAAATCATGTGACATCACCAGGCCTTACCTCTAGGTAGTCAAAGAAAGGTCTGTTTATGTCTAGAATTGTAAGAAGATACACTGTAGCTCAGAGTTAACTTTTTTTGCTTCACAGCACAAGGGTCCATGGTTCAAATCCCTGCAGGAACTTAACCTGTGGATTTTTTTTCCTCTTGATCAATGCACAGACCTCATTGAGGGTTCTTTTTTTATTTATTTGCACTGTTTGACTTATTACTAACTAGTCCAAAAGACAGGAGTAGAATGACAGCATCAGAGTTTGAACTCTTAGTAGCTGCCTGAGAAGAGAGGCGATGTCTGAGTATGTGCGGACAGGACTGAGGAGCTCACAGCCCTGGTCGTATCCCCTGGAGATGAGCTGTAAAAAAATTGATCACTAAAGGAGCAGCTAAAACAACAATGGTCCAGAAATTTTAATAATGATGAATGGTAAAAATGTTTATTATTTAATTTTCAAACTTCCCACGTCAATTTTACTTCGTGGCAAAACCCCTTTAATATTATCAAAGTTCAAGTAACTGTTGAATCAAGTGAAATAATTCTCTTACTAATAATAGGTATATTGTGTAGGAGATTCTAGAGTATGGTTTTTTCAGAACACCACACAATACACCCACTGCAATACAAAAATCTACAAGCATAGTGGTGTATATGTAATGTGTTAACACCAGAGGAAAGTTACATAATGCCTTATATTGATGAATCTCATTCCCTAAAGGCAATTGTGCTTGCATTTGTCTAACGTAAACAGCATAACAGACGGTACTATCTCAATTTAACATAAGATAGGGTAAAGTGAACACCATAGAGTCATCCTGGCATCTCGGCCAACACGCCTCGGTTTTGGTGTCCGCTTTCAAGTCAACATTTGAGTAGCAGAGATTCACACACACACAATAGCCGTTATGTCTTTCTGGATCACAAGAGGTATCATTATACAGAAGCCAGAGAATTCCATGGAGGCCTCATAGCTGCTGCTGAGTGAATGGATCAAATCTTGACTAGCCAGCACTAGAAGACTCCAACTTCTGACAGGTCAGCGGAATCTGCCTCAAATTTATTTTCAAGGCTCGTCTCACATGGAACAACCATTATTTCCCGGACAACTCAACATCTTTTCCAAACATTTTGCAGAAGCCGATTCGTAGAAATGATCTAATTTTATAAGCTTGCCTGTCTTCAGATATAAACCAAATGTTCTTTTAAAAGTGTTTTCCTCCTGCACAGAAGCAAAGTGACAAGCAGCTGGCTCCAGTCCCCTCCACTCACAGGTTACACTAACTCGGAATAATGGAATTATCACATGTGGAAAACGCGGCATCATTTCCAGGACAAATGCACTTTACAGAGTGGAGTTTACTAGGGTAATGCAGTCTATTTTTCACTTCATGTTCATTTACACAACGTATTAAATACATAGCGGCAGCTATGTCCCAAGTTACAACATATGTCTACGCCAGCTTCTTGTGCTTTCAAAACGGCTGCCGAATTGCAAAACCTGGTGATGCAAGATACGCATCAAGTCACAACTTTACAGTCACCAACATATAAGTTGACTATAGACATTGGCCAAAGTTAACCAACATATACTTAGTCACCATATGGCTGAACAATTATACATACACGCCAGTCTGAACTGACAGGTCAAGGACATGGTATCCATGCTATCCTCTGCAATGTATTCTACTATGGCTTCAAACAAGGGTTTGTGTTCTATCCTTATCTTTTCCTCACCCCCCTGTATAACATCTTTTCTCCTATTACAGGCTATGAACCATTATATTTGGCCTCTATTCGGACTATTTATGGTCAACTTAAAAACCAGATAACTTTTAGCAAAAGGGAACAGCGATTTTGTTAAAGGGGTTGGCTCACTACATTGATTCATCTTACTTCAGTCCTGTTTTCTTGGTTTCACTTTAAATTTAGGGGCATGTTTACTGACTTCTACTAGGCTGTTATAGAAGCTAGGTCTGTAGCTATAGCAACCAGTGCCGACAGCTTATCGGGAGAGATCAAACAGGTCTGTAGCTATAGCGACCTGAGGAGCTGATGCGGAACATACAAGAGGGGATATCTAGGAATAGGTAGGACACTGTTAATGAATATTGCAAAATTACTTGTTTTTGCAAGATGTTTAACATAAAAAGCAATCCTTGTAGTGAGACAACTCCTTTAATAAGATACATTGGCATGCTACAATAATATAACATTCTAGGCCAGAGATGTAGTAAGGGGGCTACCAGGGTATGTGCTCTAGGTGCCAACAAGTCACTCTGCCCTGTTCAGGATATTTAGATACAAGGCAAGGGCAGAAGACTCAAGCCCTAGCTATGACTAGGTGGCATTAGGTCAGTAAATAAAATAATGTAGCATACAGAGGCAATTCATTTACAGTAGTTTAAAGGGGGGGGGAGGCTTCGATTTATACAATTCCTTGACACAATAACCCAATTACTGGAAGTCCTGCTGCTGGGACCCCCAGCAATCACTTGTAATCTGTGTGGAAACTTGTTCAGTTCCCCCTGCAGTGCCACCACAGGGGAAATAAAGCATTACACACCACCCGTTCCCATTAATAGGCTTTCTATGTAATGAAGGACAGGTCAGGTCTCCCAGAGAAAGACACTCCTTGCATCTGTTCTAAATTCTTGAAGATCCAGGACAGGACAGAGGACCACCTCAATTAACTCAAAATTCTAGAATACAAGGGATTTTTTTTTTTTACTGAACAACCCCTTTAAATTTTCAATCTAGCTCCATACATTATCTCCTGTGAAGTGGCGACCTTTGCTTGGTTAATTAGCTCTCGCCATTGCTTAGAGCTAGAACTATGTGCATACATTTTATGGTAGAAGAATCCTTAACTTGATTAATCTATTAAGCCTTAATATAATAAAATCAAATAATAGGCAAGACCATCATAAAATCAAAGGAATAAGAAAACACTAAAAACATACAATTAAGGTTCTTCTGGGAAAAACCCTTTTTATTCTTCTCCTGCAAAAACAATTATTGCTGTCTAAGTCTCCACATCCTGCCTTGGGGACACTTACATCCGCTTTGTGAGACTTATGTCTACATAGAGGGCAGCAGGAACGGTTGACGAGGTGCTTTGTGCATTGGGAGCAAACTCTTGACCAATTCCTCATTTTCATCCAAATTGCTAGACAGAAATGTGAGAGAAGGGTCTGCCAGCTCTGGAAGGAGGTACAGGAGGGAACCGGGAGAATTAACAGCAGATTTATTCACGCGCTGCCACTTAGCTATGCAGAAAGTGTACTTCTGGTGCATCAGTGTGTGTAATAACCATCAGGGGATACCAAGAAACACATACATCATGCTACTCCTGCAGCGTTGTGTAATTTAAGAACAGACACACATAGGGTAACACATTTTGTAGTCTGTTGTGGAAAAAAAGTCAGTTTAGGTAGTACAGAGGAGCACATACATATTCAATCCAATATCAACAATGACATAACTCGTGGCTCCAATGCTTTACAGAAGTCAGAAGGGTTATATTAAAACCATCGATGCAACATATTAACTATAGTATATGTATAATAAGGCATCCTTTATAAGGCTCTCAGAGTATTTAAATATGAAGGAGCTACACCGACGTTCCCACAATATAAAGCATTGGTGTGACCTCGCTTGGAATATGCTGTTCAGTTCTAGGCTCCAGTTTATAGAAAAGATGTAGTGGAGCTAGAGAAAGTGCAAAGATGAGCAACCAAACTTATAAGGGGAATGGAGCATCTTAGTTATGAGGAGAGGTTAGTAGAATTGAACTTATTTAGTCCTGAGAAAAGACGGCTTCGGGGGGAGGGGGACATGATTAATTTATATAAATATATAAATGGTCCCTACAAAAAGTATGGGGAAAAATTATTTCATGTAAAGCCCCCTCAAAAGACAAGAGGACATTCCCCCTTTACTGGAGGGGAAAAAAAGGAAAATTTAAAACCCCCAGAGGAGAAAAACGGAAAAAGTGGGAAAAGCTGCATGGGAGCTGGGCCAAACCCGGAACAAATAGAGAATTTTTAAGAAAGGGGTTAGATAAAATTTAACCCGAAAACAAAGAACTTAAAAGCGTACGTAGCTATGTAAAGTTTTGGATCCGGCTGGTGGAGGGTCTGGTGTCAGAGCCCCGGGGTTTCCCCCGGGGCGATTGGTTCTTGCCTTGTGCGTTTTTAGGGCACTCACCATGGGGAGGCTGGGCCCTTTAAAATCATGGGCTCCCTCCCCCCCCCCACGTTTTTTTTCCCCCCCTTGGGGGGGAAATTTAGGACTCGGAATTTTTTTTAACCGTATTAACTATGAAAATATGGAAATTTGGGTCCCCGACCTGTTTCAATATGGGGGAATTTGTTTTGATTTTCACTATTTTTAGAACTGCAGAAAACTTGAAAATTGTCAAGTAATGACTTTTTGAACTGAAACGCTGAATATTGTAGACTTACCATAGGCATGGGCTCGATGGCCTCCTGCTTAATGGGAAAAAGGGTCAAAATCATGCATTATTGAAACAAGGGCCCCCGGGGCTTTTTTATTCTGAAATAAAAACAAATTTTTTTTTTTCATAAAAGGGCCGGGGGAAGAAAAAGTTTTGCCGGGGACAAACAAATTTTTTTTTAATTTTGGGAAAAAAACAAAAACTCTCTTTTGTAGTAAACTCTTGTGTTTCTTATGAAGTAACATTTCTTGAGCATCTTCCTTTTGATCTTTTGTTTATTTTGTTTTTCTGTAAGTCCCACGGGGGGGGACCTCTCTCCATTTTTTTGTAACCCGTTGTTATTATTAATTTGTCACCTTTGACTTTTTGACCCAAAGTTAAATTTTGGGAAAATGAATGTACAGCGCTCTGGGGAAACCAAGGGCGCTCCCAAAAAAAAATAATAATAACTTTGATTTTTACCCCTTGGGAAAAGAATTCAGAATCCCCCCAAAAGGGGGTTACCATTTTGAGGTTTTTGTCCTTTCAGGCCCGATTTTTTTCCAATCAGTGCTGGGCAGTCGCGTTTGCCGGGCCACTTTGATTAAAACTGGAATTTAAAAACCGTTGGAAATGAAATTTAAAAATACATTTTCCCGAAGGAATAAAAAGGGAAAAGCACAACACGGGGTTATAAAAAAGAAGGGTTCCAGAATTTTCATTTTTTAAGGGGAGCATAAGAATTTTACCCCAACAGAAAGTCCCCGAAGATAACACAGGGGCTTTTTTAACCCAAATTTCAGTATTTTAAAGGGCATTGCTTTGGAAAAGAACGCCTAAAGTAAGGGTGGTTTTCCCCCTAAAAGGGTTTCATAAATTAAAAGGGGGTTTCTTTTGATTGGGTTTTTTATTTTAACTGAAGGGAAAAAAAGGGGGGAAATTTTCCCCCCTATAGTGGTTTTTTTCGATAATGGTTTTTTCTTTGAATTTTGCTTTCTGCCGATTTCCAGGAAGTGTTCCCTATTAGAGAAAAATTTTGGGAGGGTTTTAAAAAATTTTTGGAGAATAAGAAATTGGGTTCCCCCTTTCTTTTGCAAATTAAAAGTTCTTTAGAAACAAATTTCCTTTGGAATTTTTAAAAAACCCGGAAAATAAATTTTTGCTCTTTGCCCCCCTGGGGGAGGGGGGAAATGGTTTCAAAAATAAGAAGGGAAAAACCCAAATATGTATAGATGATCGTAAATAAAGTACAACGCTCCACTAGCTTTATAAATAAGCAGATCAGAAAATTTTTTGTACATCTCAAAATGCAAAAATTTCCCTTTATGTGATCCACAAAATTACTAGTATTTTGGGTTTGGGGGTTTTAATTTTTTACACCAACCCGTTCCCTAAGAATTCTCAAAAAAATTTTTTGGAAAAAATGTTTTTAGCCGTGCTTTTTACAAATTTTTTATCTATATTTGCAGGTTAGGATACTTTTATTTTTTTACTTTCTATTCCCCCGCCAGAAACATCTTTTTTTCCCTATAATATTTTACTTTCAGGCATTGTTTGTTTAAGTAAATTTAATTTGGGCCCCCGTAAGGCACGGGTTAATTGGGACAATATACTGTTTTCCCTAAAAATAAAGGGACTGTAGGGTTTTGGTTATTAAAACTGTTTGAATTTTAAACCATAGGGGGAGGCCCCCGTCCCCCAAATTTAAAAACGGGGTGACAGGACACCATCAATGTAACGCCATGCAATGTGCTCCGCTGTGTTACTTCTCATGCACACGATTGATCTTTTCTGCAAATAGAAGTTATTTAAAAAGTTTTAAAAATAAAATGTTGTTTTCCCCCTTTTAAAAAAATAGGGGGAAAAAAATTTATATTTTTTCCCCCATTACGGGGAAAATAAAATTCTCATGAAGTTTTCCAAAAGGGGCCGGGTTTGTTTTTTTGCGCAATCACTTTAAACTTTTGGCCACTTTTCTACAAATCTGGGAAAAAGGAATTTATACTAAAGATTTAAAAAGTAAATATGCCGAAAATAAAAACCCAAAAAAAGGGCTAAGGTTTTCCCCCAGAATTTTTCGCTGGGATTACCCCACTGTCAACATTGGGTAAAGGTTTTGTAGGACATTTTTAAAGGCTAAAGTTTCCAAAAAAAGAAAATTACCCGTCAGAATTTTTGGCCGGGTTTTGGTTTTTTGGGAAACCACTGAGAGTTTTTTACGGTTTCAATTTTTGTTCCCTAAGACAGCAATGAAAAAACCCATGTTTAATTTTGTTTCAGCACTGTTTTTTAACCACCAAAGTTTAAAAAAAACCCTGGGGAAAAATTCAACTCTTCCGGAAAATGTCGGTCCCCCATTTTGCATTGGATTCCCGTACATTTCCAAAAATTTTATGGCCGACGGGAAAAAAAAATAAAAAACAGACCACCGTTTTTGGGTGCAAATTTCCCCGCCAAAAACCCCCCGTTCCTACATAGGAAACTAGTTTTTTAATTTTAAGAGCCAAACGTTGGGGCCAAAAGATAAAAAACTGGCTAGGTTCAAAACTCAACCTTTTTTTTGGGGCCCAATTTTGAAGCCCAAAAAAAAACCCCCTTTACCAACAAAAGAAAAGGAGCTCCCCTTTCGTTATTGGTTTCCCCTTTTTTCCAAACAAAACCCTGGTTATTTAAAACCAAACAATTTTCCTTTGGAAAACCCTGGTTGGGCTCGCTAAAAACCTTTAACCCCTTTTATCGCTCTTTTTTTTGGAAAAAAGCCAAAAAGTTTCCCAGAATTCCCCAAAATACTCTTCCCCAAAAATAAACCTCTAAAAATTATGGGTTCTTAATCCAATTTAGGAAAACCAGGGCCCTCCCGTTTTAAATTGTTAAAGGGGCAAAGGGTTAGATTTTAACCAAACCCACACAAAATTCCGGGAAAGGGGGCCCCATCTTGGGGGCCCTTTTTGGGGTTTTGGGAAAACCCTTTTTGTTGTTTTTTGCCCTTTTGGAAAAAAGGGTTTGGGGTTTTAAATTAATAAAAAAAATGTAAAAGGTTTGTTGAGTGGGGGGAAGGTTTTTGGGTTTGGGGGTTGGGGTGGAAAAAGGAGACAAAATTTTTCGAAAAAAGGTTAAAAACGGCCTTAAAAATTTTTGGGGGGAAAAAATTTTTTTCCCTTATTTTTGGGGGGCCTGTATCTTGGTTTTTTTTATATGGGGAAGAAGGTCTCGCAGGTAGGTTTTCCAAAAAAGTTGGGGGATAAGGAAAAATAAAGGTTGGGGTTTTAAAAAATTTTTTTATTTTGGAAAAGGGGGGAGAATGTTTTAAATTTGGAAAAATTTTTTTTGGGGGGTTTTTCCAAATGGGTTTATGGGAAGGGTTTTTGGGGCCGGTGAGGTGCCACCCCCCTTTTGGCCCCCCGCTTTAAAGGCACACGGGTAATTTTTTGGGCGAAAAACAAATCCCCGCAATTATGGGGGATAGCCTGGGAAAAATTGCCTTCCCTCCCTTTTTAAAAAACCCATCTGACAGTTTTTTTTTCCCTTTTAGGAAAAAAAGAATTGGAAATTTTTAAAGACTAAGAAACAAAAGGTTTTTTGTGGCTTAAAAAAATGTATAGGTTAAAAATTTTAGATTTTGGGGTTGTTTTGAAGGGGGCACATTTGGGGGCCCGATTTTAAAAAAAACGGTCCTTGGTCTACGACTGTCTTTGTTGCCCCATTCAAAACCCAAAAGCCCCTTTTTATTTCATATTTTCTGTCTGAAAAAATGAAAGGGGGCGGTCGGTTGGGTTTTCTAGGCCCCAAGGGGAAAGTCTTACACCTAGGCAGTTTTTATACATGTCCCCCAAAATTGGTTTTTGGAAGTAAAGGAATGCAGCAGGGGCTTCCCCATAGAATTTTTCTTTTTGGGGCACAAAAAATTGAATAAACTCAATATACTTCTGCTGTGGCGACCATAAAAAGATGCCGTGCTGCATCATGACACGGTTGCTCACCAGTAGATCCCATTCAACATATACAGTATGTGGATCATTGAAATAAGACGATTTTTAAACGAGGGAAAAACAAAAAAAAAAAGCACTTTGTGAGGGGTACCATTTTCTGAAACCCGATCGCAAAAGTGTAGTCTAAACACCACTCCCTGGGCAGAAGCAACTCCTACCCGGGGCCCCCTGGGTACATTTGGGAAATACTTTCAGAAGGGTTGTCTTGAGTAATTTCCCGGAATTTTTTATTTTTAAAAGGGACAACTCAACTGGGAGGGTAAAATTAAAAAAGAAAAGGGTGTTAAAAGGGCAATTTATCATGAAATTTTCCTGTGTAAACCTGGTGACCTTTAAACAGATTTGCATAAAAGTCTTCTCAGCTGCTGCATTCTTGGCATCCAGCGGCCCATGTCATTGCAATAGGAGGGGGCAGGGAGGGGTCTATTTGTTTTCTCCTTTCCTTTAAAACCTTTTTTCACTGTCACCCTTCCCCCCCGTCGGGAAGGGGTGCTAGGATTTTTTTCTAACATACCATTTTTTGCTACTGTTGATAACCAATAGTAAAAGGTCAGATGACATCACACCATGTTTTCATTGATGGATCTCTGGATGCCCTTTCATAGACCGATGAACATGTTGTAGGATCTCGTTGCCCAAAATGTCGCCTGTAGACTCAAGACAGTTCAGGCAAGATGGAATCTTTAATACTGTAACAGTATAAGTCAAATAGTCAACACAGATCCCCAAGCATGGTTATTCAGTTCTCCGATAGCTGAAAGATGGTCTGCCATGCAGGACTGCAGAGAACTAGAATGGTGGCCTTATTGGTTAAACAAGATAGGGCTAAGATAAAGAGCCCCAAACTAAAAAGGGGAATGTTTTTTAAAATGGAATGTTCATAAAAAATAACTTTTTTTAAAACTCACATTTTTATGTTCAAGACATTTAAGAATTTTTTTAAATTTTCCTTATCACGTTCAATATTTAAAAAAACAATTCTTGGTCCTGCAGTTTTCACTTTGGCCACTAGGCCTAATAATAGTCTGACACTTCCTGTTCTGTAGAGAAAGATTTTCAGTAGTTGCCATGATCGTCAACAGGGATACACTAAAAGGTACAGCAACGGTATAAAACGGGAAATCCACCAGTCACAAGGGGAAATAGTCCACTCCCCCTCTCCCTGCACACTGTTTTCACCCCGGGTCACAGAGAAGACTAAAAAACTCTCCTATAAACTAAAAGGGGACTGTTCCAGTTCACAGGCTCTTTTGTGCATGAAGTTGCTGGAAAGCATCTCTCTAAATCAGGGGTGGGCAATCAATTTTCCCATGGGGCTGCATGAGAAATTGGTATGGTTTAAGATGGCCAGACTAATAAAAAAACAAACAAAAAAAAAATAGGGGGAAAATTAGTTTTTGGGGTTTATTTTTGTGGAAACTTAGGGCGACATGTCCTATTAGAGCTGCACCATTTTTTGGGGTGTATTTTGGCTTAAAACTGGCGTGGAAGCGCCTCTTTTCTGACATATCGCCCTTACTCTGTACCCTCATAAGGAGGTATTTTCCCATGTCCCCCCAGGCGGGAATAGGTAATCCCCCCAGTCGGTAGGTATATAGATATGTCCCATTAGTAAGGCAGGTATATACAGCTCCCCTTAGTAAGGCAGGTATATAGATATATGTCCCCCCAGTCAGACAGGTATATAGATATATGTCCCCCCCGTCGCAGGTATATGATATATGCCCCCCAGTCGAAGGTATTAGATATATGTCCCCTCAGTAAGGTAAGCTTTCGAGGGTACTAGCTCCCTTTGTCAATTAGCCTCTAAAAGGTAGATCGCCTGATTTCTTCACTGTTCTATGTTTCATGGTATTATACCTTTTGATCCCCTGGTGGACAAACATTACGGCAGTTGGCAGTAGTAGCTTAAGGGTGGGGTATGTTTGGCAATTTTTTTGTATACATATTTTCCCAAAATGAGATGTTTTCCATGTATTTCAGGTCTGAATCAAGAACTGTATCCCATTCCATGTTTTTAGAAGGAAGTGTCAGAGAAATGAAATACCCTGTGCAATATGTTCCAAACTTCTGATGAAACAGTGCAAACCCCTTCGAAAAGGTTTTTATTTGGTCAAATCCCATGCCGTTGTAAAACCCTTTCAAAAGAATATCCGCCCTGTAAACTGAGAAGTACAAAATTTTTCAAAAATCCAATAACAATCTGTGTTTCCACACACTCCCCCCGTAGGATATCCAAAATCGCCTTCATTTTGTATAATTTACTCTCTTCCTCCACCTTACAAGACGAGCGCTTCTGCTGGGGATTGCCAGATGTGGGTTTGTGTGGGGGCTGTGGGATTGTCTGGTTTAGCACACAGACCTTGGAGATCAACAATGAAAAAAGGGAAAGGGGGGGTTTTAAACCAAAAACCAAACCCTGCATGACCTTTCCAAGCACTTCCTTGTTTTGGGTTTTTAGAAATTGGGCTTTTAACCACCTCTGAGCAGAAGAGGCCTGTAAATCATTAGAAAAGCACTGCAGGCACCACGGGTGCTGGAGGGTTTAAGGGTGGCTTTGGAATTAAAGGGGAAAAAGCCCCTTGTAAAGGGTGCTACTTTTTGGGGCTTTAAAAGTTGCCTTTTTCCCCCCAAAAAAATAAAAATAATTTTTTTAATATATTTAATTTATAACAACTTATAAAACGTTTAAAGAATCGTAGTAAATTTTAAAGCTTTGCTTCATCTATTGAAAAAGAGGGAAATTATCCCACGTATGGGTAGTATTAATGCCATTTTAAAAGCTAAAAATGGGTTTTCAGGCATGGTAGCCCGTAAAACCATAAAAGGGGCCCTTTCTGTTCATCATCGGAGGTTGGTCTCTCACTAGTCAAACATTGATGGCCCATCCTACTGATAGGCCATCAATGGTCCCAATTTTCTGGATTGGGAAAATGGTAAAAATCCTTTTTAAAGCACTTTTGGGTTTAAATTTTGGGGGTCTCTTTGTTTAGATTTCCCTCTTTAAAAACCCGGTCATCTCTTTAGTCACTGGGTAACTGTACATTTTAAGCCTGGCATTTTGATTCCAAAGGAAACCTAATGGACTCCCCCTGTTTAATGGGGTCCCTCAGGGATCAGTCATGGTGTCCATCACTTTTTCCCCCAAAAAATTATGGAATCTGGATGGTCTCCTTTTGGGGTCTTCAATACAGTCTTGAGAACTGCAAACTATAAATTACATAGAGGGATACTTCACCATGACCAGTTTTCTTTGCAGTACCACACACAGTTGATCTTGAGGGATTACAGCAGCCAGGCCTTTCTGCTTCTCGAAAGAGGACGCGCAATCTAAAGCACTGTAGATGGTGTCCCATCATATTAACAATAGTTGGGTAAATGATAGAAGTTTAGTTATTGCTAATAATAAGCATAATGTTCAATTACTTAGATTTGAAAAGCTTGGAGTCTTACTGATGTATTTAACAGCTCCCATCTCATGAAGCTCGCATCATGCCTGCCACATAAGTCATTGTAAGTAAAAAAAGGAGGTTTGAGGCCCCTGGTAATGTATATGGACAGCAGCTGAACATCAGCAGAAAGGCATGCCTGACTCAGTGATCGCCCGGTCATAAAGAAGAATTACTCTATAGTAACTATTGGCAGGGACCTTTGAGGAGAATTACATAGCTTATCCTTATTATCAGACAATCTTGCCTTCAATGTGTTGTCAGCATATGTTTTTTCTCTATGCACTTGATTGAGCCATTATTTTCTTATCAGGACCAGAGAACTTTGACTGATATCTGGATGGGATATTTTACTGTAGTTCGAAGTTCCACGTGGAAGCTGCCTATAGACATTAGAGATTGTTGGGATCTGACCTCAATCTATACTGTAGGGAGAGTGGCAGACACCCACAGACATCTGTCGGATTGGATTTTCCAGGCCGATTAGATTTTTTTCCTCCTTGATGTTACAGCATTTCTGAGATTAACCCCTTCTATCTAAATAGTAACAAGATCAACTGAAAGTATCCGTCCAATAATAATAATCTTTATTTCTATAGCGCCAACATATTCCGCAGCACTTTACAAATTCAAGGGTAAACATTACAGTCATTACACATTAAAGTACTTACAAATGAGACACAGGTGTGAGGGGCCCTGTCGTGAGAGCTTACAATCTATTAGGGTGTATGGGAAACATACGGTAAGAATTGCCAGTTTATAATGGTCCGGCCATGTTCATAAATAGGGGGTGGTTTTACATGAAAAATGGATGAACCTGCCACCAGCTGTACATCTATATACAGTAAATGGGCCCGTGGAGTGCCCAAGTGCAGGGAGTGACAGATGTGTGTGATAGCAGTTAGGGATCTTGGTGGGCCAACGAGAAGATGTATTTTCAGGGCCCCCTTAAAACTGTGAGGGTTGTGAATGTGGGCCCGATCGCCCGCGGTAAACATATTCCAGAGAATTGGTGCCGCACGTGTGAAATCTTGCAGGCGGGCATGGGAGGTTCTGATGATTGAGGAATGTAGTCTGATATCATCAGCAGGCGGAGAGCACGGGTTTGGGCGGTAGACAGAGACTAGGGAGGAGATGAAGGGAGGAGCAGCGCTGTGGAGAGCTTTGTGGGTGCGGGTGCTGAGTTTATACTGTATCCTGTACTGGATGGGCAACCCGTGCAGTGACTGACACAGGGTAGAGGCATCAGTATAGCGGCTGGAGAGAAAGACAAGCCTGGCTGCTGCATTCTGGACAGATTGGAGAGGGGAGAGTTTGCAGAGAGGAGACCGATAAGCAAGGAGTTGCAGTAGTCAAGACGAGAAAGAATAAGAGCAGTAATGAGAGTTTGAGTCGTTTCCACAGTGAGAAATGGACGGATTTTGGAGATATTCTGAGGTGCAGGTGACAGAAGCGGGCAAGGGTTTGGATATATGGGGAGAAGGTCAGATCAGAATCCAATAAAACCCCTAGACAGCGGGCCTGCTGCCTAGGAGAAATGGTGGTACCACATACAGAAACAGAAATAGCAGGGGGGGGGGGTTGGTTAGTAGATGGCGGAAAGACAAGAAGTTCAGTCTTAGTGAGGTTTAGTTTCAGATGGAGAGAGGACATGATGTCAGAGACAGCGGACAGTCACTGGTGTTCTGTAGCAGGGCTGGAGTGATGTCACGGGAGGAGGTGTATAATTGGGTGTCATCCGCATAGAGATGGTACTGGAAGCCAAATCTACTGATGGTTTGTCCAATGGGGGCTGTGTACAATGAAAAGAGGAGAGGACCTAGAACTGATCCCTGAGGAACCCCAACAGCAAGAGGAAGAGGAGAGGAGGTGGAACCAGAAAACGAGACACTGAAGGAGCGGTCAGAGAGGTAGGACGAGAACCAAGCGAGAGCGGTGTCCTGGAGGCCAATGGTGCTGAGCATGCTGAGGAGAAGTTGGTGATCCACAGTTGTCAAATGCGCAGAGAAAATCCAAGAGAAGCAACAATGAGTAGTTACCCTGAGATTTTGCTGTTAGGAGGTCATTTGAGACTTTAACTAAGGCCGTTTCCGTGGAGTGTAGGGTGCGGAAACCTGATTGCAGCGGGTCAAGAAGAGAGTTAGCAGAGAGATAGCGGATTAGGCGAGAGTAGACCAAGCGTTCCAGGAGTTTAGAGATGAAGGGCAGGTTAGAGACTGGTCGGTAGTTATCAGCACAGGACGGGTCCAGAGACCATTGAAACAACCACTATTTATTCGCCGCCTTTTCTGGCTAAAGACACAGGTCCGAAAGAAGGCTTAGGAACACTACTAAAGCAATTTAAAATACCATAAGTTATTTAGAGGGTCTATAACAGGGTTGGAATGGCCCACAGGGGAACAGAGGAAACCTCTAGTGGGTGCCTGAGCATGGCAGAACCGGAGTTTCTTTTCAACTGCTCATACCTCCTATACCATATAGAGGTGGAATGACTGAAAAAAAAAAAAAAGTTGCAAAAAGCAAGAGGCAGAGTGTAACAGTCATGTACAGTAACTGTAGGGTGTGTCCCCAGAATTAACTCCACTGGTTGGCCTCAAAATGAAAAATTCCACTCGTGGGCCCTAGTCCGACACTGATTTCTAACTATATAAATTCATAAACTGGCAATCAGAGGGGTAAGGTATGTCCATATGGAGACACTGCTTAAAAAGTGAGTGGAGACTTGCAACCCATGAATGATCCACTAAAATGTAAATATTCAAATAAAGCTCAAGGAAAGAGAGCTCGGACTCCAGCACCACCTACTTAAAGTAGCTTTCCTTAAAGGGGTTGTCTCGCTACAATGATTGGGTTTTAATTTAAAGATCTTTAAAAAACAAGCAGCTTTGCAATATATGTTCATTACAAATGTCCTACTGATTTTGAGCTAGCCCTGTTAGTATTACTACATCAGCTTCTCAAATCTCTATAGTAGCCGACCTGTTGATCCTTATCTTACTGGCTGTCAGGTCTGAATGACTCATCACCTTTGAAGACAGGTCGGAGCAGAGAGCCCCTCCCACACAGAATGCTTCTGGAGTGGAAGGAGGGGGAGGGAGGACTCTGGCGTCTGTGTCCATGCAGCCTGGATTAACCCTGTGTGTCCCTGCTTCCTCCTGCTCTCTACACAGATAGATGTGACAGCAGTGACCCTGTCGTTACTATAATCATGATATGTTCTTTGGAAACTGTGACCCATACTAATACTGTACAGATCGGCATGTGAATACTTTATGCTCTCCTGATTAGTGAGACATCCTGAGTATAGTAACACTGCCCTTGTTGTTGTGGAGATGTGGAGACTTGTAAGCTAAGCAGGGGATATAGGAACACATGCATCCCCTCTGCTCTATTAGCACACCACTTCACACTCATAGATCAGCCCTCTCCTGCAACAGACCTAGGCAAGCATAGTCTGCAATAGATTTAGCTTGTCAGCAAATCTTAAAATTGGTTAGATTTGATAAAGGTGGTCATACACCATAGTCTGCTTGTTCACCCCCCAATACACATCCATGTTTGGATGGGCATGCATATGTTCTCCGGGGGAAGGTGAATAAGCGACTGCCACCACTGTCTTAACAATTCGGAGATCAAGGGGTCCAGACATAACGTTTGCCTTTGGGGAGAGCGTCGGGAGATCTTTTATACACTTTTGTAGGTGGTGTCCCAGTTCTTCCCAAAACTATCGGTTTTCTGATGTCTTTAGACATCTTGGCACTATTATAGGCACACACAATGGGCCACTTTGTATATTTGGTGGAGGCAACGATGGAAAGTCCTCCTTGTAAGTTATCTTTTCTTGCTTCTCAATCTGGACTGCAAAGTATAGTTTCTTTAACCTATTATATTTTAATACTGATTTTTGCTTGTTAAACGTGCTTTTAAAATGTCTAATTGGCTGAGCAAATTGTAAATAGTGGTCACTGGGCTGCTGCTGTATTGGCCCCATGTCAATGTAATAGTGAATGCATGTAGAAGATTCATTTTGCCGAGTAGTCGTCTGTGTCCTGTAGCGGCAGAATACAATCTGTGTAGTTTGAGGAGCACTGGGACGTCTCTGCAGCACTCAGGATATAAGTGGCTTGAAGTAAGTTTGATGGTAATATGTGATTATATATATATATTTTTTTTTTTTTTAAGAAAAACCCCTATGGCTTGGAGCAGCTTAAAAATAAAAATAAATTTTGTACTTCCTTTGGGCTATACCTTTCTTTGGGCCAGTATGACACCCCCGGGTCACATCAGCAATGATGGGAACCACTTCGAGTGACCGGCGGGGACAGGGATTGTAGAAGGGATTTCATCTTCTGTTTTAAATTTTGCACTTGGGGGGTTTTCCCCGAAAATCTTTTGAGAACCCTTTTAAAAAATTTTATTTTTAGTCACAAAAAAGGGGTTTATCAATTAGTGGGGGGTTACGCATTTTTTCCCATAGACCCACAAATTTGGGGCTCTGCTTTTTCAGTGGTAACTTTTTTCAACAAAAATAAAAAAACCATGACAGCCTAAGTTTCACAGCTGTGAGGTTCGTGTTTAGCCAGTACTCCAAGCCTAAGAATACTGTTCCGCCCCTAATACAATCGATTAAAGGGGTTGTCTCGTTACAAAGAATAGCTTTCAAAATGTAGGGAACACTAAATGAAGACTTTTTCCAAATACATTGCTTTGTTCATCTTTTTTTGTTAAGGAGCTACAAATGATTTTTATCACCTTTCTGGCTGTATTTGGTTCCCCCTGTGACCGACCGGTTTACTCCTTTTCCCCTGCTTTTTGTTCTATGTGATAGCAGGGTGGCAGCCAGAGTGTGTGTGTTATCTTTCAGACAAAAGCTAGTAATTACTGCTGTTTACTTTAGATAAATCTCCTGCTAGCTGTTTCAGAGAAGCTTCTAAACTAATCTAAACTAATTAGCAGACTAAAAACACAGAGTTGAATACAGGGAGTGAGTGCACGGAGCTTGTATGCTAATTACAGACAGTCTGACCAGGAAGTGACAGGATGCATCTATGAAACTCTGAGGGGAGACAACCCCTTTAAACCTATTGCTGGGAGATGTTGAGCCTTTAAAGGGTTCTTCCCATTCTATAAAGTGATGACCTATCGCTAACCTATGCCATCACCTTTGTCAGTGGGAGCTGACCTTTGCATCTCCTTCCTCCCCAGGATCCCAGACATATGTCATTTTTTACAACCTGGGAACAATCCTTTTAATAGATTTTTAGCTTCTGAAGGAACAAGGATATCCCCGCTCAGTAACAGCAAGCAGAGAAGTGATCATTGGTCAGGAATGGAAGCACAAATTCTAGAGTAGAGTTGTAGAACTTTTCATATTTTGTAGTTACTTACATGCCATAAACTTTTCTAGACGTCCTATGTTTAATGCAGCTATGTGGCAATGTGTCTTTTCTTACAGGTGGGCGCTATCAGTTAGAAATTAAAATCCCAGAAACATACCCATTCAATCCACCAAAGGTAAGAGGACATGAAATTGTTCAGCACTTGTTTCTCTTATTACATTTCATTGTAGTGAGTAAGAATGTAGTGTATAAATAATATATATGTACTAATACTAGATGTGATTAGTTATGTAAAAGTATATTGCCTGGACAGGTCCTTCCAGCTGAAAGAGGACCGGTGACCTCTCCCATTGTCTGCTTTAGAAAATCCTTGTGGAATACCAATTCTGGAGCATCTCCTCTTATAAATGTGCTGTTCTGTTTCTCTGTTATTCTTCCTAGGAATGTATTACTGAATCTGTCAGATGGGGGTTTCCATTCCAGGTTTGAAAGGGGTGTGTCCCTGCACACGGTGACTGTCACACCCCAAATTAGTAACACCCAGCTGACAGATTCAGTAATACATCTGTAGGAGGAGTAACGGGGAGCAGCACAACCCAGAGTTAGGGTATGGTCACACGGCATAATTGCGGGGTGTAATAATGCTCCGCAATTACGTTGGGACTTCGGGAGCTTGCGCCAACGGCCCCATAGACATTCATTAATAGCGGCACGTATTCGCGACTAGTAATTGACATGTCCCTTATCTCCCCCCGGGGCGTATTGTCCGAGCAGGGAGAGGAGGCGTAATCTATAGTTCTCTGAGGACTGTGGATTACCGTAATGACTGGGACGGATCTCGCCCCGTATTGAGTGCAGTACGGCGCGAAATACGTCCCATTTTAAGCCATTTGAACATGGCCTAAGAAGAGAAGATGCTGCAGAATTTTTTATAGGGATCCAAATATTTACTAAAGCGGACATGTGGGGAATGGTCACAGGTCAGAGCTCGTTCACATAGCGTTTTTGGTACTTATTTTGGGGCATATTGTGTACCCAATACTCCCCTAAATAAGCATCAAAAACTGTTGTAGAATGCCGTCCATTGATTCCAATGTAAAATCCGCACTGTTCACACAACATGGATTTTACTTGTGTATTTGCAGTGGGTATTTTACATCAATAAAATTAAGTGCCGTGTCAATTTTTGAGGCGTTTTACTTAAAGGGGTTGTCTCGCTACAATGATTGGGTTTTAATTTAAAGATCTTTAAAAAACAAGCAGCTTTGCAATATATGTTCATTACAAATGTCCTACTGATTTTGAGCTAGCCCTGTTAGTATTACTACATCAGCTTCTCAATTCTCTATAGTAGCCGACCTGTTGATCCTTATCTTACTGGCTGTCAGGTCTGAATGACTCATCACCTTTGAAGACAGGTCGGAGCAGAGAGCCCCTCCAGCACAGAATGCTTCTGTAGTGGAGGAGGAGGGAGGACTCTGGCTTCTATGTCCTTGCTGCCTGGATTAACCCTGTGTGTGCCTGCTTCCTCCTGCTCTCTACACAGATAGATGTGACAGCAGTGACCCTGTCTGTTACTATAATCAGATATGTCTTTGGAACTGTGACTATACTAATACTATACAGATCAGGGGGCATGTGAATACTTTATGTTCTCCTGTATTAGTGACACATCCTGAGTATAGTAACACTGCCCTTGTTGTTGCTGGAGATGTGGAGACTTGTAAGCTAAGCAGGGGATATAGGAACACATGCATCCCCTCTGCTCTATTAGCACACCACTTCACACTCATAGATCAGCCCTCTCCTGCAACAGACCTAGGCAGGCACACAGGGTGAACTCTGAGAGCAAACCCCCTCCCCCCCCTGTATAGAAGTTACGTAGCTGCCTGTGTGCTGATGGGAGGGGGGTGGAGAGGGAGCAGAAGAGACAGACAAGCTAGCACGCCCCTCAGTTCAACTTACCAGGGACACTGACAGGCTGAAAGCTCGTAATGAGACAACTCCTTTAAAGTCACATCGACCCATTAAAGAGCCTTGAAACATGACTAGGAAATGAAAACTAAGGTCGTTTTAATTGGCAGCTAAAAAAAACTTTCAGATGACAATTCGCCTATCTACTGCTTCCCAAAGGACCTTTTTACATGGGCATATTTCCTACTGGTAACAAGTGCTGATCTTGCCGATATGGGAAGTTGACCAATGTGTGTTTGCTCATTTTCCGTTGCAATGATGATTAGAGATTTATACGAATGATGCTACATGTAACAAGTGCTGACTGGCAGTATAGGAAGGTGAATAGCGGTCATACGCTCATTTTCTCATTGCAATGAACAGGAGGGATTTGTACACATGTCCATGTGACTGTTTGTACTAATCACCTTAGGTTATTGTAGTCAGCAACAGCTGTCCCATACATCTGGGTAGGGTAATTTCTGAGGCAGGCATATAGATTTCTACAAGTTCCATTCAGATGAGTAGAAACGTCAAAGAAATATTTGCAACTTGTTTGCAATGTGCCAATACGCCTCAAGAGACAGTACAGATGTCAATGCTGATCTGTCGCATTTGCAACACTGCAGTCACGTTGTATAATAATGTTTAGATTCAGATGTGATGCAAAGCTTTACCTATATGGGCCACAATGATATGTACCAAGATGCAACACAAATCACCTTTCATTGCAAAGCAAAAAACGAAAAAATAAATGGTCTTGCCACTTATTCCTTACTTGTATTACGGAGCATAAATCCCGCTGTGCGTAGGAACCATCATCCCCCCCACAATCAAAACTTCACAGATCTCTATTGTTCTAAGTTCCTGAAAGTTTTAACTAAATTTTGTAAAATCAATAACGCTTTTGTAAACTAATGCTTGGAGAGCCAGGGTTCTTTATAGTGTTGCAGACCTTGGTCTATGATATAAATGTATATTTCCATGCTGATGAGTAAAAGGGCAATTTTTCAGAAGAGAAAGCTCCCCCAGCAAGTTTGGATGACCTTTCCTGGTATTAAGTTTGGTGCAACACTCCTCATGGAGTTATGAACAATCCCCCCCTCTCCCCCGGTTACATAACTGCACATGAACAGCTTTCATCACTTGTGAATTAGGTATAAAGCTATGTTCTCAGCAGCTGGTGACCTCAAGGTACATTCTCATTCAAGACAATTGCTGTGAAGCACCATCCGTTTGATTAAGGAGGCTGCGGAGAGTTGCTCTTGCCACTGACTGATCCAAGTTCCATATTGAATCAGCATTTAAAATAAACTTTAATGAATTATCATAGCGACCATGGTTTATCAGCTTGATCAGAATACTGATAAAAATATTTTGCATAGACCAATGAGTCACCTCTCTCCTTTTAATATTTTAATTTCTATGTTTTATGTTGCTTTAATATCTATTGCAAGGGACAATTTTGGATTTAATAAACCAGGTTACTCTTTACATTATGCTGGTCCATACTGCTATTTCAGGCCCGATAAAAGAATTTTACATAATAAATTCTATCCAAAAACAGGGGGATAGCTACAGGGGGGGAGAGGTAGCAGCCTACCGGGCCCTGCACCCCGAGGGGGGCCAAAAACCCCCTGCCACATAAGAAAAATACCAGCATTGTAATTTGGGAATGGTTGCTGGAGGGAGGGGGGGGGGCTCATTTCACTTTTGCACTAGGGCCCCTGAGCTTCAAGTTACACCTTTGGCCTAACATACCACTTCATATAGGTACAAAGTAAATAAATTATTTACAATCATCTCCTGATACATCAATTTTACTAAATAACTCGTGTTCTCTGTGAAATAAAAATTCTGCAGCATCTTCTCTTATAACTCTGCATTTTGCTGTTCCTTTGTTATTCCTATCGAAATGCATTTCTGAATGTGTCAGCTGGGTGTTACCATTTCAATTTAATAAAGTGCTGCTTCCCTACACACAGTGATGGGACAAAGTCAGACACCCAGCTGACAGACTGGTCATACATTTCTAGGAGATGTAAGAAAACATTCTGCAGAACTTTTATTTTATGGAAAATACTATTTTTTTTTTTTTCTATAACAGAGGGATGGTCTCAGGTTCTCTTTAAAATACAGAAAAGAAAAGCTACAAGGAAACTCCAGGAAAGAATCTTCAGTGATTTATCAAGGACCGATATAGGTAGGGGATCCATGAACTCAAGACATCTATTGTTTTCACTGCTCCACCAGAAACCACTGATAACATTTTCTATCACTATGACATACAAGACCAGCTTCTTCCCTTCCCTTTTAAATTGTAAGCCCTCATGGGCAAGCTCCTCTCTCCCTGTGTACCGGTCACTCAGTTCTTCATTATAATAATAATTATTATTATAAACAATAACCATTCTTTTATAGGTGGTGAATCTAAGGCTATGTTCACACGACTTATTTGCGGGGCGTAATTACGCCTCGCAATTACGCCGTGTGGACGGGGGCGTGGTGGGAGCGGGGGCGGGGGACCAGCACCTCGCCGGCCCATAGACTATCATTACTAGCGGCGTGTATACACCGCTAGAAAATGACATGTCCCCTATCTTCCCCCCGCGCCGGATTCGCCGAGCAGGGAGAGGAGACGTAATCCATAGTTCTCTATGAGAACTGTGGATTACCGTAATGAATGGGCCTTATTTCAGCCGTAATTCGCGCAGTACGGACTGAAATACGTCGCATTTTAAGCAGTGTGAACATAGCCTAAGTGAAGATTGTTGGGTGATGCACACGCATCAATTCCCTTTTATATATTTGTGAGCCAGTTTCTGGAAGAAAGAAGCCATGTTTTGTCTAATTCTGGACAACCTTTGTAATTACAAGATTTGGGACGATCCGATAACAGCTCATGTCTACCTAGAACAGTCCACCTCTGGAGCACCAGACACGGTCATACAGAAGGCCTGTTGTCAAGCGGACACAGAAGCCATTGACCATTTACATTTTTGTGCCTACATCGACTATAAATTATTTTACACCCATTTGTAACAGAGTGAAATTCTGATGAGTATTTAGGGAATTGCTATTTACAGTAGGGAATTTTCTAGCTTAGTAAGCTTCAGTTGCCATCTAATCAGGCAGCATAAGAACGAAAGACTTGTACATTGTACCGATGGCTTCCACCTCCACTAATCTCTCTTGGCAATACATCTTATAAATATGTACTCCAGCAAAACATTGCACTGCTGAATAACAAAGTTTTTCTTCCTCACTGAAGAGCAAGGAAACATTCCCCATTGAAAAAGCCACCACCCACCATACGCCTCTGCTAGGTTTTGTAATCCTGATTCTTATCTTGTGTAGCTATGCATGTTTTGCTTATACCGCACCAGCAGGCTCTGTACCATATGACCCTGGAGGTACTGCAGGTACAACATAAACCTTTAACATAAAACAATTGAACAGCATGAAGCATAGGCTTCTCCTTATGAGTGCAGACATGAAACCTGCCTTACATTTTCTTCGATCTTAGAAGGACTTGATTTAAATGGAACGTGTCATCAAAAAATTACTAATTGTTTAAGTCACGTTTTTATGTTAAAACACATTTTTTTTAGGAATTTTTGGTTGTTTTTTTATTTCAATATATTTTAATAATTCTTAAGTCCTGCAGTTTTCACTTTGGCCACTAGGCCTTGTTTGCACTGCGTTAACAGCAGTCAGGGAGATGCTTTACAGCAGCTTCATGCACTTAAGAGTCTTAAGACAGACTCAGTCCCATTGATTTCTCTAGGAGAGTTTTCTAGTCATGCTCTGTGACCTGGGAAGAAGTCACTTTGCAGGGAGGTGAACGGGTGAATTGTGACTATCTCCTCTTGTGACTGGTGGATCCTGTGTTATCTATTCACACTGGTGTCTCCTTTCAGTTTGACCCTGCTTGTGTTAATAAGCAGACAACTGAGAATCTCTCTACACAGAACAGGAATTATCATAATAAAATGCTTAGGGGCCAAAGAGAAAACTGCAGGACTTAAGAATTATTAAAAAATATTGAAAGTGATATGGAAAATTAAAAAAAAAAAAAAAAATTATAACCAAAAATCCTTAAAAAATGTGTTTAACATAAAAACATGAGTTTAACAATAACTCATTTTGGATGACACATTTCCTTTAATTGACCAGGTGATGTCAGCTTCGAGCTAAATACCAGGGTGTAGTTACCACAGGTAAAGGGAAGGAAGCAACAGTAAAAATATTACATTGAACCTATGGTTATATTTACAAAAGAGTTCATAAATTATGTGAAGCATTTTTCCTTATTTACTTAATAAGACTACCAAGGTCCATGTCTTCAGGACAGTTATAGTGATTATCTGGTTGCCACAACATACTTACTAGAATTATAGCTACCTTGATATCACCAGTTTGTATACAGTTATATACAGTGTATTCCCTTATTGGTGATAAGAGGCAACAAAACGGGCATTCCTGACTCATCCAACAGATTTTAGGGTTTGAGCAATAGATAAAAGAGGCTTATTAGGGGGGATGAGAAAAAGCTGCTATCAAACTCAGCTGAGTTGAATATGCACATTTGTGGTAAGTTTGGAGAGATATCTTACGTAAATAGGTGGCCATATAGATTAGATGAATGTCAAAGAAACCCAACTTTGAAAAGAACGACCAACTATCTAATGTGTATGCAGTGTGTCCTAGAGGACTGGGCACCTGGTTTCCAACATGGTTGATCCTTTACTTCTTAAAAAGACATAAGCATCTGCAGAGTTGTGCAGCAGCCGCTTATACACCTCTTATTATTGGGAACACATCCGGAAAAGAGCATGTGTAGGAGCAAGAGGTGGTAGTTCAGTTTGAAGGAATAGTCATCAGCTGAATGAGCATTCAACTTCGGGAATGTCCAGACGAGTAAAATGTACTTCTCGGATTATACCATGTTGCCGTTTTCAATAAGTATTTCATATAGATTTAGGTCTTTTTTCCCAGACCAATTTACAGTCCAAAACCACGTCCCATTCATCTGTTATTTTGGACGGGTTTCACACAAGGTTGTTAGCCATCCCCATTGACCTCAATAGTAAATTTTCTGCGTGGACTACGATGGAAGAATGAACAAGCATTTTTAGATTTGAAAAACGACAGATGAAAATACGCGTTGCATGAACTACGTCGTCTATTTTGTATTGAGGTCAATGTAAATGGTTTACGATCGGTTTTAGACGAGTATTTAACGTCAAAATTCACGTGGACTCAGACTTGAAATACTCGTCGTGTGGACCCTAACTAAAGTATAGGAGTAAATTCAAGTATCACTAGATCCAGGCAAAAGTGTAAATCACAGCAGACTAAAGCTGAATAAGTTGTCCTCATATTCCCTTTATAAAGGTAGTAATTAATGGAGCAGTTGTGGCATGGGCATGGTGTGGCCAAGAACTGCTGCGGCACCCCACTCCAGTGTTCTTAAATTAGCTTTATAAAAGGCCATACCCATTTACAGATCAAACACTGGCAAAATTGCAACGCCTTTAACACATTTGAGAACATACTGTGGATTTGCAAATGGTCATGATAGGTCTATTATTAACATCCAAATCAAGCAATACCAGTTAGTAATATCATCATCTTGCTAATCACTTAATTAGCAGTGTATTTCCATGTGACCGGATTCAGCTTATGCAAGTTAACTCTATTTAAGAAGAAAGCTGCCTCTCTAGTGCCACCTGTTGGAGGTAGCTTCCCTGTAAGTCAGGTCGACCCAATAAAGAGCCTTGAAACATGACTAGTGATTTTAGACAAGTCCAACTTACTCCAAAAGGAAGAGTTACATATTGGCCGATAGCAGTTTTGGGGTTCTTGTGCCTTATTGGTACACAGTACTCTGTCTTGTATAGGATTTGGATTCTTAGTACAACAAAGAATATTTTTTTTTTATTTAAAGGTAATGCTGGATGCTTCCTCCTTCTCGATTTCCTATACAGTGAATATTCATCATCAAATGCGTGCATCCCGACAACAGAGGGACTGGCGAGCTGTACTTTGTTGACAGTAGGGTACTGGCTGGTTAAGATTCCTCTTACTTGACCCTTAGGGAAGATGCTTCTAGAGTAGCACTAGAGACAGCCTTCAGCCTTCTGGAGAAAAGCTAATCTACATACTTTTATTTGTCCCCACAGGAGCATTGCATGCCCCATTAAACTCCCTATACAAGCTTGGTGATCTACAGAAGGACAAATAAAAAAAAATTCCCCGGAGATCTAATTTAGATTAAAAACAAAAAAAAAAAAAATACAGAGGGATGACGCTTATTTGCAGTTGTAGGGATGAAAAATAAAAAGTATAGGCTATAGTAAATTTACTGCGCTGTTAGAACCATGTAATAAACTCATAGCAGTAGCAAAGATATTGCTTCCTTATCTAACACATTTACCCTCAAGTCTATGTACTTAAATCTGTAAATACTGTATTAAATGATGTGATCTGCTCAAAAACCTGTTTCACACAACAAATAGGATAGCACTGTCATTTCAATACTACTTTGCGGTACAAAGAGAAAAAAAACCCTATTTATGTGTGGAGTTTCTGTCTTTTTAATCAAGTGTTGTATAAGAATGTACAACAATATAATATGTTCATGTACATGCAGGTTTCTTCAGAAATATCTATTCTGCTAGATGGTATAGGGCCTAGGTCATACGTCATGTTATATTAGGAGTCTGAATTTAGATTAAAGACTGATTTAGTAGAAACTTCTGCAGTACTACTGGCTAGACCTGCCTTTTAAAAGGGCATGTAAGCAGCCAATTCCAGGCTAATATACAGAGCCCCTTATTGCCTTTCTGCAGCCCATTTATATTTACCAAGGTGAAACGATTCTCCTTGTGAAAATTATTCTTAGAATACAGGGTTCATTTCTATCCGATCCCTTCTATTTGTACCTGGCAGTTACCTCAGGGGTGGAGACTTCAGACCGGAGGGCGGGGGAGGGCGCATACTGTAGCCAGTTGCAAAACAGATTGCTACAGGTTGATGAGAAAAGGGAGTGGCCAAGAAGCAAAAACACTTTGTAGATCTCAATTTAGATAGTAGCAAGAGAAAAATAAGTATCAGATAAGAAGAGTATGGTTTAGCAGATGTTAGAAAAAAAACCCAGAAAAAAATGGGACATTAATTACTCAAAAAACACAGAAACAAGGCCATACTCACAGCTCAAAGGCTGGACTGAAACTGAACCCAGTAAAGAGGCAACACTGGCCCCTATGCACCTCTTTATCTTTCCCAAGTAGCATAGGGGCCAGTGTTGCCTCTTTACTGGGTTCAGTCTCAGTCCAGCCTTTGACCTGTGAGTATGGCCTTATAGCAGATGTTAATAGAATGCTTTTTGCGCTTTTAATATAATTTCAGAATTCTTTTATAGGACAGGGAAACACAGATTTCTAGGTCTTTCATCACAGAAAACATGTATAAGCAATTATATTATAGGAGCCACATACCATCAAAATCAAACAATGTTTAGATCAACTTCTTGGTAAAAGTAGCATGCAACATTTACCTGTAGGATAGGTTTTAACAGGGGGAGCTCAGTTAAGAGTAGCATAATGGTCAACATCTGCAAATCCGCAGCCCCCGGGAAAAATAAAGGATTAAGTTCACTTTATGGAGATTTTCTAACAGGTTTAAGATCTTTGTATGCAATACTTAGCTTATGGTTCCTTCCTAAGACATGACCCAGTTCTGATGTCAGGTCATCTACTTGGACCGTGTACGACAACTGCTTCAAGTACAATATAATCCATATGGCAGATATAAGCGACCCGATGTTGGCCATATGTATAAAGTTACGTTGCATCTTTGTCAAAGTCCATATTTTTGCTGCAAAGTTTTATGTAAATAAAGCTTAAATCATTGTAAAAGTTCTGTAACTTTCCTATTTACTTTGTGTTTCAATTTCTCAACCTTTTAAACATCTTTACTTGTTGTCTGTAAATGATACATAGTTTACATGCATGACCTCATACTGTTCATGCATTGCAACAAACAGGATCACATGTATCAAACGGTTTTGGTCTAAAACTCACTTTTTTTAGACCGAGCTTTAGACCAAAACCGTTTGATACTTGTGGCCCTTAGGTGTATTGGTACACTTAAGTCCAGCTTCACATTTGGAACTGCGGTTTCGTTCTGATCCCTTATTGTAGAGGTCGAACAGGACCCATTCCACGAAGATCACCCAATGGACCCCACTGACAATCTGGTCCATCTGGTTTCCGCTGCACTGTCTGTCATGTTAACCCACACCCCACCCCCTCCCAAAGTAATGCTGTAGTATTATGTCCATAATGTTTTATGGAATCTGATGGAGGAGCCCAATGGAAACTGACACCAATGTGAAGCTGGCCAATGGGAATTGAGCCTGTGACATGGGAGAGGTTAATATTGCCGTTAGGTTTAGCCCCTTGTAGTAAACAAGAAGCTTTCCATGTACTGACATAGCTTGAAACTGCAAGCATAAACACAAGGGCTAACAGTTACGATTGGTTCAACATGTCAGTACACGTTTATTATGGGCTTAAGCTCCTCTTCTCAGGTCTTGTATTGTCTACGCTTAGCTGTGATCGGTATAGCCTTACTGGGAAAGGGGAAAACCATGATGTGATATACTGTGCCAAAATTCAGGTGTAGAAGGTAAGCCAATTAACTGGTCTAAAAAAGCTAGACGCATCTAAGGGTATGTTCACACGGTGTATTGCGGCACATATGGTACGCGCCGCTATGCGCCTAGTGTTTTGGAGTGACGCACTGATCAGCACGTTTATCCAAAGCACAGCGGGCCGGCCAGGCGCCGGCCCCATAGACATTCATCATCAGCAGCGCGTATTTGCCGCTAACAATTGACCTGTCACTTTTCTCCCCGGCATACAATACGATTGTACGTGCACGGGGACGACACGTAACCCATAGCTCTCTATGAGAGCTATGGATTACCGTAATTGTGGCGAGCATTTTGCCATGTATAACGCACAATACACGGCGAAATACGCAGCAAAATGCATGCCAAAATGCGCTTTTTGTGCAGGAATGTACAGCATTAATTGCGGTGCCTTTCTGCACAAAAAAAACATACCCAAAAATGCATCAAAAACGCAGCTGTGTATTTTGTGCAGAAAGGAACCGCAATTAGTGTTGTACATTTCTGCACAAAAAAAGCATCCAAAAATGCTCCATGGGAAAGCACCCTAAAGATGCTCCACAATTAATGGCATGAACGACTGGGATAAATCTGGGGTATTTTTAGGCTAGGTCTACACAGCAATGTTAACATGCCATCCAAATCCAATGGCATTTTAGCATTGCTGTATCCGACTTTTGGCACAGGTTTGCACCAAAAGCTGTGGTCGGTTTCCGGATTTCCCGCCCACTACACGGGCTGCACGGGAATCTGATGGGTATCCAGCGGATGATAGAACGTGGTCTATCTTCCAGCGGATGGACAGTGGCCTCAGTAGGATTAATGTGCAGTGTAGACTACAGCATGGATTTTCTATTGAAGTCTACACAGCATTGGTTACTGTTGGATTTTCAGCGGATTCAAAATAATGAATCCGCTGAAAGTCTGATGAGAATCCAGTGCTGTGTAGACATAGCCTTAGACCGCCTGTCTAAATTTAAGAGTAGTATAATGTTGTACCGTGTTAGCCATAGAAAGTAGTAGAAGAGTGAAGAAATCAGGCGATACCTTTTTCAGGCTGAGTATATTTGATGGTGAGCTTTCGAGAGTACTAGCTCCCTTCTTCAGACATGGTGTTATAGAAGAAACACACCATGTCTGAAGAAGGGAGCTAGTACTCCCGAAAGCTCACCATCAAATATACTCAGTTAGCCTGAAAAAGGTATCGCCTGATGTCTAAATTTAAGACATAGTAGGTCAAAAGCAAATTGAGGATTTGTTACATCCAACAGAGGGCGCTGTGGCTTCTCAGCCCCCTTCCCATAATGCCTTGTGATATATGCAGATGCTTAGTAGAGTGCGAAAAGGCAAAACAAATCTCTACACGCCGTTCGTTTGGTGCTCTCCTTAAGGAGAGATGTTCCCCTTCCTGAGCCACTCGATGCCTCTCACACAGCCAGCTAGTATCGCTCTGCTCTGCACTGATGAGGGACAAAAATCCCGAAACAGCGTTGTCTGCAGATGAGAGATACTGGCTTGGCTAAAATCCTTTTTTGCTTTTTCAAGACCTAGTAGGTCAAAAGCAAATTGAGGATTTATTACATCCAACAGAGGGCGCTGTGGGCTTCTCAGCCCCTTTCCCATAATGCCTTGTGATGTCTAAATTTAAGCCATCTACCTTTTAGACAGCAATAGTAAATGTGGGCCAAAGTATAGTAGAAATGCATAATTGGTTTAGGGCAGATTTCATAAGTTTTGTATACATAAGAGTAGACATTGAGGAGTATCTCCTACTCCTAAAGAGGTTGTTTCAGGAGAGATATCGATGGCAAAACTCTAGGACGTCTAATCTATGGGGTAAAATCCTGCTCCAATCACTACAACAAAGTTGCAGCAGTGCTATGAATCTGTGGTCACCCAAAAGAAGCCAAGCGAAACGTCCTAAAGCTGCCACTTCTGGGGATTGCCAGGATTCACAGTGATCAGTCTTCAGCCAGTTGGATATGAATGGTATGCCCTAGTTTCTTTTTTTTTTTTCTTAAGAAAATCCCTTTAAATCTTGCTACAAGTGACCTAGAATAACCATCATCTGGCTAATTTACCAGACTTGTGTTACATTTAGCTGAATTAGAAAAAATAGATAGTCCAGCATCTATGTGCAGTGTGATGGAGTAGCGGCTAAATAGCGGTACAAAAAAGCATGTAAAGCTGTAATAGTAAAAAACTTTTTGACTTTAATGGAAAATTATTTAAAAACATAAACTTACATGCTATACAAACGGTAGACACGTCCAATGAAGGTCACAACCACCAGATACGGGACGGCACTAAGTCCATGAGTAAGATATTGTTATCTCGAAACGCGTCGGTCTGAGAGGACTCAGGCATGACTTAGTGCCGTCCCGTATCTGGTGGTTGTGACCTTCATTGGACGTGTCT
This sequence comes from Phyllomedusa bahiana, assembly GCA_025379985.1. Lineage (NCBI taxonomy): Eukaryota > Metazoa > Chordata > Amphibia > Anura > Hylidae > Phyllomedusa > Phyllomedusa bahiana. The sequence continues at coordinate 52,539 of JAODAL010018779.1, forward strand.
ACCGTTTGTATAGCATGTAAGTTTATCTTTTTAAATATGTTTCTATTAAAGTCAAAATGTTTTTTACTATTACAGCTTTACATGCTTTTTTGTACCGCTATTTAGCCGCTACTTCATCACACTGCACATAGATGCTGGACTATCTATTTCTTCTGTTCGTATTGTGCCGGTGGAGTTCCCGGTCTTCCGTGCATCTGCACACCTGCGTAATCTAAATGTACACAGGGTGAAGCTGAATCCCCCATTGACTTGTGTATTTAGCTGAATTAGGTATAGATCTTGCTGGATGCAATGTCTATTCACACGCTCGGGTCAGGACCGTGTAATACAGCAATAATCTGGAATTTCAGACACATCTGCAGGATTTGTATCATATTTTGAGCACATTTCCTTTAACAGAAATCAGATTTCTAGTTCATTTACATAGTGCAAATAGGGGTCAGGCTTGAAGAGTCAGAAATGTTTAGGGAAGAAGGGGACTCGTGCGCCCTAGTTGACTTGTGGTATGCCGAATAGCAGTGCATCATCAGATGTCACGTCAACCACAAATATGGGCACTTCAAGTTTCCAATGCAGAACTGGTTAATGCAAGTCAATGTGGCTCCTGCATGGTGTCAGGGGAAAGGGAGGACTGGTTACAAAGAAAATAGCCCTGGTCCCCTCCCTGAGACAATACCATCCCTTATCAGAGCAGACTGCTGTCTGGTTTCCTGTCTCAAGCTTCTGCATTACTGATTTGGACAAGTGAAACAGGGTAGGCTAGTTAGGGGAACAAAGTTGATATCAGATCCCACTGCAGAAAGTATGCAGACGAGCTCCCTCCTCCAAGGCAAACTACACTGACTTAAGGAACAAGGGGCTCTCTTGTCTACAGGGATAGTACTGGAAAATGTTCCCAAGCACATCTGAGTACGTGTCTCCAAAAAAAAAAAAAAAACCCACAAGGTTCACAGTAAGACCATGCAGAAATGTAAAAGGAACTACTGCAGTATTTCACAGATTACCTTATTGCTCAAATGTAGTATAATAATTAGAAGTACGGGGACTGGAGCCGCTAGATGACGACCACACCAACTATGAGGTCAAAGGAACTAGAATGGGGTGATTGTTAGCACAAATGTCAGCGAGGTTATTTGCATACATCACATAATCAGAACTACTTTTCAGCATTTAATACATACCCCAACTTAAAGGGGTTGTCTCACTACAAGGATTGCTTTTTATGTTAAAGATCTTGCAAAAACAAGTCACTTTGCAATATGTGTCCATTCACAGTGTCCTATGTATTCTGAGATATCCCCTCTTGTATGGGCTGCATCAACTCCTCAGGTTGCTATAGCTACAGACCTGTTTGAGCTCTGCTGATAGGCTGCCAACACTGTTCGCTATAGCTACAGACCTGGCTTCTACTGCAGCCTAGTGGAAGCCAGTGAACACGCCCCTCAATTCAGAATGAAACCAAGATCAATGTAAGTGAGACAACCCCTTTAAGGGGTGTCCAATGGCAGTGGATGTGTTGTTGCTCACTATACACTCGGTATCCCCTTCCAAGCCTACATTTAACTTGATACTCAGAACATTTTCAGTATATTAATGCTACCTTACTTTAAAAAGGAAGTATCTTTGGTAGATCATATCAAAGTAAGCACAAAGATAACACCAATAACAAATAATAATAATATAGCAACAGCTCAATACGAAAATGAGAAGTGCAGGAGGAATGCTGATGCTGCATTTTCATTGCAAACCAAATTTACTACTACTACTCACCCCTCTGTAGACAAAGCTTGTTACTTTACAGCTGTCAGAGCCAGCAGTGCACATGCCATAAATAGTAGCATGGGCTTTATAGGAGACTCAAATATTTACCCAACACAATCTAGGTAGGGTCGAATCAACCCAAGAAAAGCCTCATGTAGTAGGGTTTGTTGGAAATGAACAGGCAACTAATATAGAACTGGTTACAATGAGTTGCACCATATCACAAAGGTGTTGCCTTTTGTTGCTATGGTTTAAAGGGTTGTACGAGATTAGAAAAGCATGGCTATTTTCTTGCAGGACTGAAAAAATATCAGTTTCAGACCTGCATGCACAACTATTAGGGCGCGTTCACACGGCATAGGACTAGCAAAACCCTGCGGTGGGGACTGCTGCACGGGTTTTCAATAGAGCCCCATTGTGCTCATTTTCGGCTGGTTTTTCAGGCGGTCTGAAAAACCACAAACCGGCTGAAAAACCGGCCGAAAACCCGTGCCGTGCGTGGGGACATGCCCTTATGTGTCCTAGTTCAAAGATCCATAACTTGGCACACAGAGGTTCTCTTTTCCACATAAAAGATTACAGAGGCATTTATAAATGGCACACAGAGCCTAGGAGTCCATAGTTGGGATGATTACATTGACTGGTAGAACCACTAGAACACTACAATGATCACACTATTGCAGGAAAATAATAAAACTACAGTTGTATATATTCAATATATACATGAAAATCCTTAAAGGGGTTGTCTCACTACATTGATTCATCCCTCAGTTCTGTTTTCAGTTTCATGGTTGAATTGAGGACATCAGGTCTGTAGCTATAGCAACCAGCGCTGGCAGCCTATAAGGCGAGATCAATCTTGTCTGTAGCTATAGTGAGGTGATGCATACAAGAGGGGATATCTAGGAATAGGTAGGACACGGTTAATGGACACATATTGCAAAGTGACTTGTTTTTGCAAGATCTTTAACATAAAAAGCAATCCTTGTAGTGAGACAACCCCTTTAAAAGATGTTTTCTGAGACTGTCAGATCAGTCATGTTGACCAGTGGGTTCCTGGTACCCAAACTGATCAGCTGATTAAAGGGACCACATTCCCTTCATTATTTGCCAAATGTAGCTCTGTACATAGTAGCCGATCGGAAATGGTCTATTAACGGCTTAAAGGGGACTTCTGGTGCTTCCGAATAGGTCAGCTTTAGTAAATACTTGTGAAATAACAATTCTGGAGCATCTTATCTTACATTTCGAGAAGTAATAAAAGAGGAACACCACAAGAGTTATATCACTGAATCAGTCAGATGGGTGTTACCATTACAGTTTTCAAAGGAGTGTGTTCATGCACCCAGCGACTCTGCCAGCAATGATTGGAAAATGTCAAGACTATGCAGGAACACCTCCTAATTGGTAGCACCCACCTGAAAACTTTAGTGATCACGCCCATCTGACAGATTCAATAATACATTTCTACAAGGAATAATAGAGGAACAGCACAGCACAGAGATATAAGAGAAGTGACTCCAGAATTGTTAGATCACAGATAACATGAGGATTTACTAAATCAGACAGGTCAGAAACAGCCAAAAGGTCAGCTACATGCTAGCGACCGCTCATCAGGATTAGGCTGCTTTCACATAGCGCAGTTTTGGTTCAGTTAACTGCACTCCAATTAATCTGCTCTATTTACCAGCAGCTTCTTTCAGTTGTCTAAATCGTTCAGGAACGTGTTTAACATAATCAATTATGGTGTTTGAAATCTTGTGGATTAGGGAGCTTTCACACGCAGCTGCGTTTTTGGTGCATTTTTTGATGCGTTTTTTTGTGCAGAAATGTACAAGAGTTAATTCTGTACATGTCTGCACAAAAAGTGCAGCAAAAATGCACCCTTAGGCTATGTTCACACGGTCAAATTTCGGCGCACTGAAATTGTGCGCTGAAATTACGGTAATCCACAGTTCTCATAGAGAACTATGGATTACGCCTCCTGTCCCCGAGTGTACAATACGATCGTCCTGTACACCTGGGGAGATAAGAGACATGTCACTTAACAGTCTATGGGGCCGGCGGGCTGCCAGCCCTTCCGGCGTCGAGGGAGTACGCGCCGATCAGCGCGACTCCCAAACACCCGGTGTAACTCACTTGATTACTCACTTTCCAAACAGTTTAGATAAGTGAAAAAAGCTTGCTGGTAATAAAAGCAGTTTAATTGGAGCACAGATAAAACTGCACCCAAACGGCGCTGTGTGAATGCACACTTAAATGGATTGTCTCACTAGATTGATTCTTCTTACCTTAGTCCTATTTTCTAGGTTTCATTCTGAATTCAGGGATGTGTTTACTGGCTTCCACTAGGCTGCAGTAGAAGCCAGGTCTGTAGCTATAGCAACCAGCACTGGCAGCCTATCAGGAGAGATCAAACAGGTCTGTAGCTATAGCGACCTGAGGAGCTGATGCAGCCTATACATATCTAGGAATAGGTAGGACACTGTTAATGGACACATATTGCAAAGTGACTTCTTTCTGCAAGATCTTTAACATAAAAAGCAATCCTTGTAGTGAGACAACCCCTTTAAAGCCCAGGACATTAATAATAGACTGGTAAAACATGTAGTCACTTTTCTAGGTATAGGGATAATTTTGCTCCTTCCTGCTATAGTTCCATTTCTTGATAGTTTTTCAGCCTGCTGCATCTACTCTAGTAAAACCATTTTAAGCTATGTTCACACGGCTAAGTTTGGGCCGTATTTCGGTCCGTAATTACGTGCCGAAGTGCGCAAATTACGGGCTGAAAACGGCCCATTCATTACGGTAATCCACAGTTCTCATAGAGAACTATGATTACGTCTCCTCTCCCGCCCGGCGAAGCCGCCGGGGCGGGAGATAATTGACATGTGAATTACTAGCGGCGTATACGCACCGCTGGCAATTCAAGTCTATGGGCCGGCGAAGTGCCGGCCCCCACCCTCAGTCCCCCGCTCCCACCCCGCCCCCGTCCACACGGCGTAATTGCTGGGCGTAATTACGCCCTGCAAATACACCGTGTGAACATAGCCTTAGAGTATAAAGATTAAGCTACAAGAAAACTCACTTTAGCCTTGACCAAACCTCAACCATTTGTCATTGAAGGTCCAGGATAATACTTAGGCCTGTGAATGAGCGATTGTACAGTGGGTGAGCACATTCAGTCAAAAGGACCTAAAAATTTCATACAAAACAGCAATCCAATATTACCTTCATTTTCACATTACCTCACGTTAGAAATTTCCAGTTGTTAAAACCAAAGGGTCTAGCTGAGGTTGGCTGGCAAGAGCATAAGTGATAGTGGACGTGCCAATAGGCCAACCTGCCTTGAATTATGGTATTCTAATCCAAGAAAAAAGGCAACAATGTGAATATATACCCAAACTAAAGGAAAGCCTGCGTACAGCATTGCTAGAGGGAGTTTGCCACTTCTCAAAATCCCCTTCTGAGGCCAGCTCGTAGCTTGCCATGAGCCAGCCTCAGTGAATGGGGATATGGTCGCGCTTGAGCAGCTCTCCCCCTTGCATGTCTGTTGGACCTCCGAATATACCAGCTATAGCTCTGACTGTATTCAGAACTCCCAATAGAAATGAAGGAGAGAACTGCTCAAGCACAGCCAATTCCTCATTCTCGGAGGCTAGCTCATAGTGAGCTGTGAGCTGGCCTCAGAAGGGGTTTCGCAAGTGGCAAAACCTCTTTAGAACTCAAGACTTGTGACCAAGGATGTTAAGGAGACCTGATTAGCAGAACAAACTGGATAAGACCATTTCCCTGACCCATAAGGCGCTGTTTGGGCAGGAGATCTGCTTTCAAGTCTATGTCCCTAAGTCATATGATAAAAAACAAAAACACCTCACAGTATTTGGGAAAAAATCGAATTAGTCCTTTGTGTCAGCCTATACGTTCCACCTTCTCTCCTGCTCTCTGTTATCATCTGTTCTCCATTTACAATTGTGTGTAAAACATGAAAGTGCTCCTTTAAAGAAAGCCCTGCATGTGCTGCAATGCCTGCGGGATCATTGGGAACACTTCCATGAGAAAACAGTTATGTACTGAGAAAAAAAAAACCCTCCATGTTAATCTTCCCAGATGTTCAGAGACAGGGAGGCTACACGAAGACACAGAAGCATCAGGTCATGTTGACTAATGCTGTATCACTGGTTAATATTTCACAGGTTTTTTCACAACTATTGCGCAATTCTTAAGTAGTTTAAAAGGAAAGAAAAAAAAAAACAGTCCAGTGTTAAACATGAGATTAGCAAACCTTAATCAAAGGTACAAAGCACATGGTAAGGAAATGGCGTGAGAAGCAAAGGGGTGTCAGCAGATCTGGTAGAGTCATGGGTTCTCTGCATTGCTTTAAAATATGGAGCATTAAAGGGGTCGTATCATTTCATTAAATGGTCTTCAGAATAAGGGGACAGTGAAAACAAGCAACTTTGCAATTAGAAGCCATTAGCAAAGCTGCCTTGTATTCACAGTTTTCCTTATCTTCTGTTTCCATTTACACTGATCTCCAGTGCTGGTCGGATCCCTCCTCCTTGCATTTCACTAGCTGAGAGCTCATTTACATTCTGTCAGGCCTCCCCCCCCCCCCGGTCGGCCGTATTCATGGAGCTTGCATCCCTGCCTTTCACTAAAAGTAAGGGACTGGCACATTTTCACTCTGCACAGCCAGAAGAAACAGAATAACACTGCAGGGCTTCTATAATCAGAAAACAGCACAATTGTGTGTCGATCCCCGCCTCTCCTGCATAGAAGGGAGATCTGTGCCGTTCATAGAAAGCTGGATTCAGCTGTAACAAATCTCCAGCTATGAGAGGAGAAGAGATCAGTGCTCAGTCTAGATTGAATGCAGCCTGTGGTATGTATACAGCTCTTACAAAATAAGACTGACAGGGAGAGACACAGTGACAGACTCAGAGGGGGGGGCGGGAATCGGGAGCCAGCATGAACAGTGAAGGGGGGAAGATGTCACCCAGCTGTGAGGGGAAGAAACGCCCCTGCATTTCTAGAGTTGAGAAGCTGAGAGCAGTGTGAATCAGGCGAACTAAAGAAGCGATACATCCCCTTTAATAACATGGCTGAGGATGCAAGGAGTGACTAACAGAACTGAATGGATACATAATGTAACTGTGCTTTTAGACCAATATACTGCATATGTAATATAATGGTATCATGGCGACAGTCCAGCTTCAGTTGGAAACAGACCTGAGAATTTGCGGATTTCTGTACGTCCGGCTTTGAAAACCCCAATGTGAGGAAAAAAATGTATTAACAGCTGCTAAACGAGGCCAACTGGAAGGAGCTAGAGCTGCTCCGGCTCACAGAGGTGGGGTCGCTATCTTAGGACATCCATATCCCTAATAGGACACGTGGAAAGGGTTTGTCTTCATGAGACAGCTCTCTAAGCAATTTTAGGGTTCTTTGTGTCTCTAAGGTGGAGCATCACTATAAAGAGATTTACTACCTGCCATAAACAAGATGTGGGTATCTACATAGAAAGTAGATGAACCATATGGAAAAGTGCTCTGGGTATGACCTCATTCCAAGAAGTGATTTTGTATGTGTAGGGGGTGAAGGTAAAGTCAGCTTGTTCTTGCACACACAATGTTTCCACCATGCACATATGCCGCTGCTTCTGCTTCACTTGTGCTTTTGATGGCTCCACATTGGGCATCTTTCACCTGTTGCGGGTAAGACATTTGCCTTTTTATGATCAGGCTTAGGTGCAGTATTTTGTGTCGAATCCTCTAGACGTGGCTAAAGCTCAAATCTGTAGCAACTGCTACAAGGGTTAAAAGCACAAGAAACTTGTTATATGCAAAAAATAGAGCTGCGGACTGCAATAGTCAGCTTTCTTAAATCTATATCTTCCTCTTTCTCCAAAGTACTTCCTCATGCCCTTCCCTCACAAGCACTGTCTGCTCCAGGGGAGGTGAAGGGGCAGCTCTCGAGGAGCCTCGCCCAGGTTAGGAAAACAAATGTGGAGCCTTAACAGCAGGGAGTATGAGACATTTCCTGAGGAATCCAGGCAGGATTTTTCCTTTCCTGCTCAGTTACACAGTTACCTTTTCCTCTTTCCTCTCCCACAATGTTGCAGGGTCAGATCTTGGAAGAGTAGCTCTGTTTAACCCATTCACCTCTGGGCGAGAATGAAGCTAAGAAGTTTCATTAAACACATTTTAAGGTTTATGCATCCGGCTGTATTATGGTAACTGATTAAGTCTAGGTTGATCGGAAAACATTGTCCTTGTCTACCCATTTACTTCATGTGCTTGAAGTAAGGGTATGTTCACACGGGGTAATTTCGCCACATATTTGCGCTCTAATACTAGCGAGATGTGCGCCGGAATTACGGTAACCCATAGTTCTCATAGAGAACTATGGACTACGCCTCCTCTCCACGCTCGAACAATACGATCATATTGTATGCGCGGGGAGATAAGTGACATGTCAATTACTTGCGGCGAATACGCACCGCAAGTAAATGAACGTCCCGCGCTGCGGGAGTACGCGCGTTCCTGAAAGACACGATGTAATGCAGCACGTACTGAATGCGTCGCAGTACATTGTGTGAACCTCCCCTTAGGGTAGGTTCACACGGCTTATTTTGGGGTGCATTTTGCCACGTACTGCGCTCTAATATGAGCAAAATGCGCCCCGATCATAATGGCAATCCACAGTTCTCAGAGAACTATGGATTACGCCTCCTCTCCCCGGGCGTACAATACGATTGGGGAGATAAGTGACAGAGTAATGCATTTCTATGGGGTCGGTGGGCTGCCGCCAGCTCCCCCCCCACCAACGTCGCTGGAGTATGCACTGATCAGTGCAACTCCCGAAGTCCAGGCATAATTGTGGGGCGTACTGTACACCCTGCAATTAAGCCATGTGAACATATCCTTAGTCAAACCCAGGCTCACACTGTGCAGCGACTTTAGATGCATAAAAAAAGTCTACCACAATCCTAAACTCAAACTCTATTAGGAAGTATAATGCAGTAGCTGACTTAATTGAACCGTCACTCATCATAGGAATTCATTTTAGTACATTTAGGCTATGTTCACACGGTTGATTCACGCCGTAATTGCGGGACGGATTTCGCTCACAATTACGGAGTGCGTACAGGGGCGGTGGGGGCGGTAGCCTGCCGGCCCTATAGACTTTCATTATCCACGGCGCGTATTCCGCTGGGATTATGTGCATGTCACTTATCTCCCCCCCTCGCCGTATTCGCCAAGCAGGGAGAGGAGACGGAATCCATAGTTCTCTATGAGAACCGTGGATTACCGTAATGACTGGGACGGATTTCAGCGCAGTACGGCACGCACCACGGACTGAAATCTGTCCCAAAATCAGCCGTGTGAACATAGCCTTACAATGATTTCTTATATATGACAACTAATTAAAAGTCACATGACCGCCCAAAACTGCTGCATTGTCTAGACCTAAACCCAAGTCTGGATGAGAATTTTAGTTGTATGCTATCCAACATGACACATTCATTCCTATAGGGAAGTGAATTTAACTGTGCAAATTTGCATTGTCAACATTGACCCAATACAGTCACATCTGCACCTCAATGGACGGTGAATAGGCACCAAAGCAGTTGTCCGACTGTTGAAATGCAATAGAAATGAATAGCAAAAGCTGAAAGGTCACACACCGGGGTTCTGGTTCTATCAGGTGATCCACACGTATTTATAGTCATCTGGCAACAGTCACCATATAACCTTAGATCAACAATTAATAGGTCCATAAGTATGTTTTCCCTTGACTTACATATATTTTATATAAAATATTCCAGACCTGTGGCTGTTCATTAAATTACTAATGTGCCCCATGAAATAACAGTTCTGGAGCATCTGTTCTCAGATTTCTGTGTTGTGCTGTTCCCCCGTTATTCCTCCTGAAAATTCATTACTAATCTGTCAGATGGGTGTCAACGATTGAGGGCATGTGTGAAATTGTCCAATCAGTGCTGGCAGAGTCTGGGTGTGTAAGGACACACTCCTTCTGAAAACTAGACTGGTAACACCCATCAGACAGATTCATTTAGGCTGGGTTCCTACAGTTTTTGGGTTTTTTTGCACTTATTTTACAGCAGTATTTGTAAGCCAAAAACCAAAATTGGAGCCTACACCAAGAAAAAGTATAATAGGAGGGCTTGTACTTGGGGGTTTTGGACCCATTCCTTGTTTTAGCTTATAAATACATGTCCCAAAACATAGTGTGAACCCAGATGTATACATTTCTATGAGGAACAGAGGAATGGCACTGCACAGAGATAGAAGAGAAGATCTCTCCTTGAGGAGAGCACCGAACAAGCGGCTTGTAGAGTTAGGTTTTGCCTTTTCGCCCTCTCCTAAGCATCCGCATCTCACATGTGATTATGGGAAAGGGACTGAGAAGCCCAAAGCGCCCGCTGTTGGATGTAACAAATCCACAATTTTCTTTTGACCCCCAGGTCTGGAGAAAGCAAAAAGGATTTTAGCCAAGCCAGTATCTCTCATCTGCAGACAACGCTGTTTCAGGATTGTTGTCCCTCATCAGTGCAGAGCAGAGCGATACTGGCTGGCTGTGTGGGAGGCATCAAGTAGCTCAGGAAGGGAAGATCTCTGCGCTTTGGACTTCTCAGCCCGTTTCACATAATGCCTTGTGATATGTAGATGCTTAGTAGAGGGCAAAACGGCAAAACATAACTCTACAAGCCGTTCGTGCGGTGCTCTCCTCAAGGAGAGATCGTCCCTTCCTGAGCCACTCAATGCCTCCCACACAGCCAGCCAGTATCGCTCTGCACTGATGAGGGTCAAAAATCCTGAAACAGTGTTGTCTGCAGATGAGATACTGGCTTGGCTAAAATCCCATTTGATTTCTCAAGACTCGGTGGGTCAAAAGCAAATTGAGGATTTGTTACATCCAACAGAGGGCGCTTTGGGCTTCTCGGCCCCTTTCCCATAGTGCATTGTGATACAGAGATAGAAGAGAAATACTCCAGAATCATTATTTCATCGGTGCACAAGGATTTACTAGAACAGACCTGTCCGGAGACGTCACAGGTCCTCTTTAAACAATCTATACACATTTTTTCATGACTTACAATATTGTACACACGTCTTTCTAACTTAAAACGTTTTCTTTTTCTTCTTGACGTCCATCATGAAAGAAACTTGAGGTTTGTATGGTGAATAAAGCAAGGAGGTCAGCCGGAGTATTCAGAAGTTACGAAACTTTTATATCAAGTAAATAAAATCTTTTAGCAATTAGCTTTCTATTTTTAGTACATGTAGAATTGATACAAGTGTATTTTTGTGTGGGGTGATGCCAGGGTTTACATAGCGTGCGCTGTTGACCCACAAGTAAAGTTTTATTGTATATTTTATGATAAAAGAAAAAGCCGGGAGTTTATTTAGTGCGGCGGTGAAATGCCCCCCATTGATTAAAGAAATACATACTTACAAACCCCGCAGTCTGCAGGGAGTGCTGCCATTGATCATAGGTGGTGGTTGAAAGGACCTACTTCTTAGGGAAAGTGAGTGTCTGGGGATCTGCCCAAAATGTCAAGTAAGGAAGCGGGTGGAAAAAAAAAAAAAAAGTTATGGTTTCATAAAAAGATTGTTGAGCAATTCACACTTTACTAATATCAACTTTTTTGTCGGAATACAGGCATAGCCATCAGCTGATCACGGGGTCAAGACAAACGATCAGGAAGGGCCAGACGTGGTTATACAGGTTCATACATTATGTAGCAGTACATAGCAGCTATTCTGTTTTGGATCTCCGATAGGGTGCTAAGAGGGGATTTCTACCCTCACCCTCCACAATTTTTTGCCCTAATACAGCATATGGCCAGGGTCTTTCTTCAAGAGACCCTGCAAGTTTTTTTTTTTGCAGATTTTTAATTTCTTTTTTTTTTCCTACTTTAACTAACTGGAGAAGGCAAAATCTCCAACACATTTCCCCCAGTATGAGCGTACCCACCAAGTTGTTTCATTCTTGTTTCTCGGAAAAATTGGTGAAAACCATTCCCGATACCTTAGGCGGTCAACCGGCTTTCCCAAGCTTGAGACTGGCAAGTCTCTACAGTTATATAGAAATACAGAAGCAGATGTTAAATCAATTTGAAATCTAGACAGAATTCAATTCAGGTGTCTGGGAAAGCCCACCGCTAGCATGGTTGTTACACAAATATACAAAAGGGTTTTTAAACATCAGAAATTTTTAAAAATGGTCATGGGGGTTTTCAGAACTGGAGATCTAGTTGTAATCATGTAGGGCAAGGAGATGAGAACAAAGAAATAATAGATTCTCTCAATGGCACAACTGAACGAAATAAGATTTCCTACACCTATAACCCTCTACAGGAAGTGTTCAGTCAAAAGTTAAATCTCCTTAAGGCCTTGTCCCCACGCACAGTTTTAGCAGGTTTTCAGACGTTTACGGTTTTTGGAAAAAACCCCTGACAAACTTTAAAATGGGGCGTCTATGGAAAACCCGTGCCCGGACCCCAGCACGGTTTTTTCCCCCCGCCGGTTTTTTTAACGCCGGCACCAAAAAACATAGAACAGTTCAAATTTTTCTGCCGTTTCCCGGGGAATTGAAAATGTCTAGCGAAAGGGGAAAACTTTTCTTCCGCTAACCACGGAGAAAAGCGCCCCTCTGCGGCCGTTCACAGCCCAAAACCCGTTCAAATACCGTCAGATAAACACGGCTTATTTTGGGGGCCGGGTTCCCGCCGATCGCCCCGTACTGCGCTGCAATATGGGGAACCCTCCCAGCCAATTACGTAAACCACATTCCATAAAACTGTGGATTCGTCCCCTCACCGCTCAGGGAATACGCCGGGGGGGGGGAGAAATGACTTCACTTATCCCGGGGGGGATACGGCCGTGGATAATGAAAGTCTTTGGGGGCCGGGGGGCTGTGCCCCCCCCTAAATTCAAAACCCCTAATTGCTGGCGAAACCGCCCACAATTCGGCTTTGAATAACTTGTGAACGGGCCAAGGGTGCTTCAACATGGTACATGGTGCATTTTTATCTTTTTTTTTGGTAGAAATACACAGTAATTAATGCTGTGCATTTCTGGAAAAAAAAATGCATAAAAAAAAAACGTACTGTGTGAAAGCACCCTCAGGCAGGTAACTGCCAATCAATGGTATAGCTGATGCTCATTAACAGGACATTATACTCTGTGCAATTGTTTGGGGGGTGGGTGTCAATGTCTGAGTCAAGGATCGTCCATGGCTTAGGATCATTACTGAAGCCATTGATTTCCATTTCCTGCTTGGGGTTTATTCAGGAAGAGGAGCTGCTGATTTTTACTTCGCATAAGAGATGAGAGTTTGCAGACGGATTGCAAGGACCTTTACATTGGGCATAGATCAGGAACAAACATATCCATACAATAACAGAGCTGAGTAAGAGGCCATTAAATGTCTAATATTTTCCCTATAGAGGTCTCAATGAAGAAGGATATAAAAAGAATACTGCAGGTCTGGAGATCACGGAGAGTGTCCTAAAAGAGTCTGGTAGAAAGGGTTACTTTCTATAGGAAGGGCAAGTAGTATAATGTTGTACCGTGTTAGGCATAGAAAGTAGTAGAATAGTGAAGAAATCAGGCGATACCTTTTTCAGGCTAACTGAGTATATTTGATGGTATATAGGAAGGGCAGCCAAACAGCACTGACCTGGAAATGTAATCAGACTTTGAGAAAGTGAAGATTTCCGGGACAGTGGAACATGAGCAATCATAGAGAAGATCGTACTACAGCTGGAGATGGTGAAGTCTCACATCTACTCAACACCCGGTCACCAGTCCCCAATTTCCAGGGAAAGTCCCAGGTTCTGATGCTGTTTCCACTGAACACAGAGTTTCTGACAATGGCCCTGTTTATTACATGTGTAGTATCAATTTCCTTGTTTCACTGCAGATCTCAGATGTTTGTTCTTCATGATAACGTGATCGTTTAATATCAAATGCTTTCATTACACTGGGAAGCACTTGTGGTTCATCTCCCACAGCAGAGGACAGTTACAAATGTACCAGTAAAGTATTACAGGATTTCTTTTTTTTTTTTCATAAATACAAAATTATATACTTTATTATATGTACACTACTCACAAAACGTTAGGGATATTTGGCTTGGTTGAAATTTCAGAATTAACACAATATTTCTTGACTTTTTTAAAATGAGGCCATCTCTTAACTGTAGAATGCACATGTCCAACTGTTCAGTGTTTCAGTACTTTTTGCACAAGTTGCTGATCTCTAATAAGGAGCTTAATAGCAAAATTCACAACAGGTGTTTGATTCCTGAATCACCCAATACATTTAGGGGATCAATTTGAATTGGGATTTAAACAGTCCTCCTCTTCACGCTGTTCAGATTTTGACATCATGAGACCAAGACAACACCTTACAATTGATCAACAGAACCTCGCCATTGCGAGGCTTCAAGCAGGATGTTCTCAGACGGAAGTAGCCACTGAGCTTAGAGTGTCACAGAGTGCTATCAGCAGGTTGCAACAGAGATACAGAGACACTGGAAGTCACAGAAAGGCAAAGAAGCTGCATCACACACTGATGACCGCCTCATTGTGTACAATTCTCTGCAGAACCGAATGATGAATACCACACAATTCCAGGCACATTTAAGGGAACTGAGAGGCAACCAATTGTCACATCAGACCATTCGTAACTGTTTACATCAGCATTGTCTGTGTGCTAGATTACTTTTACCCACGTGCCTCTCACCTCCCTCAAACGTGCCTGGAATTGTGTGGCATTCATCATCCGGTTCTGTAGGGCATTGTACACAATGAAGCGGTCATCAGTATGTGATGTAGCCAAAGGACATCCACTTCTTTGCCTTTCTGTGACTCTTCTAGTCTCTGCATCTGTTGCAACCTGCTGATGACACTCTAAGCTCAGTGGCCACTTCTGTCTGAGAGCAACTTGTACTCTCAAACCCCTTTCTGTTTTTGTCTTATTTCAAAGTTACAGTGCGTTATCCATCTTTCTGGTTTGCAGATGGATCTTCTAGGTTACCAATTGCATCTTTAATGGAATGAAACAGACTGCTCCTCAAAATAAAAATAAATAAATAAAAAAAGGGGGGGTTGGGTTCTCTTTAGGCCCATGGCAATCCATGGTAGTTACATTATAGACAGATATCATGAAGCCTTGACTTGCTCATGTGCATCATCTTATAGGCTCTGTGTTCGTTGGCACCATTACATCCTGCCCACAGACCTGAACAGAAATACGCAGATTGGCTGAGCTACCTAGTTGGACCTCTCCCCATTTGTCTTATGCAAAGCTAATGATTGACAGGTACAATCCATAAAGCTCATTCTTCCCCAATTTATTAGGGCATAAAGACGAAGTATAACAAAATGATTTTACATTCCAATAGCTCTTTGAACATGTAATACATTGGCCTTACACAAATGTGCCATATTAATATAAGAGTTCTACAAAAGCATAATCTTATTATAAAAATTCTTAGGCTGTGTTCAATGAGCAGCAGAGCACCCAGCGTGCCATGCGTCAAAACCACAAGTGGCTTCTCATGGTCGAAACATTTAAAACAACTGTGACCAGAAAGTGCACCGCAAAACAGTGGTAGAACGCATGTGACAACAAGTAGGATGTGCAAATCTTATCATACTACTCTTTGTAGGTTTCACTCCGGGGGTTTGGCTAACAAATACTGACACAAAATAATGACCAATATACTTCCGTGTGAACGCGGCCTTAGGCTCTGTTCACATCTCGTTATGTAAACACGTTCAATGTATGTGCAGGAAAAGCTCCTGAAGCGCTCCTCTAGGGTTGTTTCACACATACAGGTTTTTTTTGGAGGAAAAATGCCACTGCAGTTTTTGATGGATTTGTTAGAGCCAAAGCCAGAAGTGGAAGTACATGTATACAAGTGCTTTATATTTTATGTTCATAGTGAACCCACTCCTTCGCTTAAATAAAGAACCAACACAAAAGATAAAATGCAAAAAAACAAAACCTTGATGTCTCAGTAGGGTCACAGCCCCCAGTGTATGCCAAGAGTGAACTTTTAGCATATACTGGTCCAATGTACATCATCACACCTGAAAAGTAGAATCTGCTGGACTTTACTTTTTTTTTTTTTTATATATGCAACAGGAGCTAGTAGGGGACTACTGTGGATGTATAAATAGGAAATGAGCCCAACCTACAGTTGCCAGGGAAGGGAAATAAATGTGAACAGAGCCCTGACAGAGTGTGGCAAATTCCTTTCTCTTCTGTTGGATTGAGTCCCAATTATGGGAAAACAAACAGTGAGATAAAAACAGTGTTTAATCACTAAGGAAATGAAGCAAGAGTAGCTACCCAGCGAAATAAAACACAGTGCCGGCTTATATAGATATATTATGATGGCGATATATATATATATATATATATATATATATACACACACACACACAAAACACACACACACACACATACACCCTGTTTCCCTGAAAATAAGACACCCCCGAAAATAGTGTATTTTTTTTTCATGCAATTCAGTTTGGCTGCTTACGATTATGTTTGTGATGAAATCACTGCAGTATATTAATACATGTTGATGATTTGTTCAACAATAAATGTGAACTATTGTTCATAGAGACCAAAAATCATCCCCTAAAAATAAGTTTTAGCTCGCCTTTAGGAGCAAAAATTAATATAAGACACTGTCTATATAAATATATATATATATTCATTTTTTTGCCCATAGCAACCAATCAGAGCTCCCCTTTAATTTTCTCGAGCACTATATGAAATGAAAGGGGCGCTCTGATTGGTTGCTATGGGCAACAGTGAGTTTTAGACCTAGACAGTTTTCATATATGTGGCCCATTATAGTATATTTAGCATGTATACCAGGGTAGCTCCTGACACATATACACACATACACGTGTATATATATATATACACACACACACACACACACACACACGTGTATATATATTTATTTATATATAGCCATCAATTATAATAGTTCTATATAAACTGGCCCTGTGAGATATATATACATACACACACACACACACACACCAGTACAACATGAAAATTCCCAGGCTCTGTTCACACTACTGTCATTTTTTCCTTTTGAGAACAGCCATGACCGATATGATATTATAAATCTTGACAGACTTGTAGATTTATAGCACCGACATTCTGTAGAGCTGTACAAGAGCGTGACCATTCACATTACCGATTTTTCCAATGGGCCTCAACCTCTAATTTCACTACCCCAGTTAACCTATCAGAAGGTCTTCAAAGCAATCCCACACAAACATGGGAAGCCCATCCGAACTCCATGCAGAAGTTGTCCTTGGTCATATCTTTATAGGTTTCGAGTCATCAGTTATGGACAAAGGGTTAAGCACTGGTGAGCAGAGGTGTTGGCTGCTCCCAGGGTGGGGACTGGGAGTTGCTGGGGCAGGGACAGAGGTTTGGTCAGGACCCGTGATCTGGAACAGGAAAGAGCACACATGTGCCACTTGGAATGTATGACGCAGACTCCAGCCTTGAAACAAAGAAAAGGAAACAGCTCTTGTGGCTTAGCAGGGAGAAAGCCCAGAGAGGCTGCAGTCCTGGCTGAGGAGCAATATTCATGAGCAGCTGCACTCCTCATCCAGCAGCAGCAGCGGGTGGAGGTGTTTGTTCAATGGGTGTGAATAAAAACAAGGGCTTTATAGGCAGGTCCTGCCCTGTTTACAAATACAGAAGAGATGAGCAGTGGCATCTGCATGAATGTCTGAAGCAGCAAGTGACTAATGGCCAGGTCACCAGGTGCTCACAAGGAGCCTTGGCCTGACCTACATTTCAGCATCATACTCGCTTTCATCGGATTCTGGAACTATAGAATAATATCTTGGAGGCTCAGTCGTTTGGTCTTCGGCTCATATCCCACAACAGACAACATGTGAAGGAAGTTTCTATCTTCTCCAGGTGTCTGTGTGGGTTTCCGTCAGGTGCTCCAGGTTTCCTCCACACTCCAAAAACATACTGATTGGCTAATCTGGAATTTTGGGTTGGTTCCTGTCTCCATTGGGGCTCACGCTGTGAATAATGACAATCTCTGCACAGCGCTGTGGAATAGGATAGTGCTATATAAAGGAATAAATCAAAATGAGAACTTATAACAACATTCAGTTGAGTTGTACAGAGTGGACGCATCTCAGTCCTCATCCACAGTGGGGCTCACAATCTCCTTTCACAATTTCAGTCCTGGGCTTGAATCTGATGGGCATCTACACATAAGTGGCCCAAAGTGTGCACGGATTTCCAGTTATCATTATGTATTAGACCTCATGCAACTATACAGAGACACAAAAGCACCATCCATGCACTCAGTGCAATGCCAGATGATGTCCTGAACAATGCCAACTTAAGCTTTGGACTCATTGGGCCACATGTATGAAAACTATCTAGGTCTAAAACTCAGTTGCCCATAGCAACCAATCAGAGCGCCCCTCTCATTTCATATAGTGCTCTGGAGAAATGAAAGGGGCGCTCTGATTGGTTTCTATGGGAAACAAAGTAAGTTTTAGACCTAGACAGTTTTCATACATGTGTCCTTTTGTGTTTGTGAAGTATTTAGCATGTACACCAGGGTAGCTACTGACATACATGCTAAACGGATCCATAGGGTTGCATGGCCCAGAGGCCGAAAGTGCTTCCTTTTGGAGGCTGTACATTTTACTTCCAAGTATACAGATGTATACAAAACATTGGAGGACAAAAATGCCTCATTATGGCCTAAATTTTGCCAGCAAATGTCTATATACTCCGGAAAAAAAGTATGGCATAGTGCAATGGCCTACACCATTCTATTCAATGGCATCCTTTAAAAACATAGAACAAAAATAATAAGTGTGTTACAGCACTCACCGGTTACTAGTAGTAGTAATTTTCCTGGATGTTTGTTAGCGCTTCCGGCTGAGTATTGGGTTCAGATATGCAGCGAACACTGAATAGTCCACCAGCTTTGTAATCCATAAAGTTGTAGAGGCAAATCCCCAAAATTCGGCACCATCCAGTAAAAATATAACTTTCTTTATTACAAGCACTTGCTGTGAACAAGGGCTAATGGCCTGAAACGCGTAATACATTAGCAGATTTTTACCTGCGCGTTCTCTTATTTTATGTGGCTTTGAAATAAAGAAGTTTATATTTTTACTCGATGGTGACAAATTTTGGGGATTTGTCTCTACAACTTTATGGACTATAAAAACATACTTTTTTTTACCCAATGGGACCCTGTGGAGGGCAGATGCTACAATTTGACATCCAGAGGCGTCCATTTCATGGATAAATCCTGCAGTTTACATTCAGCAGAGGCCATAAACATGGTTTGTCCCTAGCATTACAGGGTTCTTTGACCATAGAAGAACTGCATAGAATGAACTCTCCAGATTACTGGATCATGTCACACCTGTGTCTCTAAGGCCCCGTTCACACGGCTTATTCACGGCGGATTTGTGCGCCGTATTGAGCGCACAAATCCGCCGGGAATGCGGGGCGGGACGGGGCGGGGCCGGGGGCGCGGCGGGGCGCCGCTCCCGGGCCCCATAAAACAATGCATTGTTTACGGCGCGTCCCGCCCTTTAAAAAATGTGCATGGGCACTTTCCCTCCCCCCGGCGGCGGATTTGCCGAGCGGGAGAGCGAAAAGGAATCCACTGTTCTCTATGAGAGCAGTGGATTACCGTAATGACTTCCGACGGATTGCCGCCGTATTGAAGCGCAAATCCGGCGCGGAATACGGCGCCAATCCGTCGGCAAATAAGCCGTGTGAACGGGCCCTAATGGGTTCATACAGAATCGAAAAACCTCTGCCCTCCATATAAACACATTGGCATATGCAGGTATACATGCTCTAGATACAACCCAATAGTATAATATCCTGTAAAGAAATATTATCTACTGGACAGAATACCAGCTGATGAGCCAACACAATGATCTACAGAGACATTACATACCGTCCCAATATATCATTATGACAGCAGTTACAGCACGTCAGACAGCACATACCAACTATGTGCATTTACTGGAAACCACACAGGATTGTGTAGGGCACCAGCCATCAATAGAGCCTGCATGTTAGTAAGTTGTCACAGCTACATCACTGAAGCAAAGCTTTGCTGTGGCCTTAGCAACTAATGACACATGAACAAGGCCGGTCTGCAGGAGTAAATATAAAGGTGTTCTATGAAACAAACAAAGCCTATGCTATCCTTCAATAATTTACTCCTTGTATGTAAACAGAACTGAGTGTACAGAGATGGCAGTAGCTTCAGATCACACAGGCTGTATTCACACCTGCAGTTTTGATGGCGGATACAACAGAGAAGTATCAGTCCTTCCTTCCTTTTTGGATCCTTTGTTAACAAAACTGCATCTTTGAATCCAGCAAAAGGACCTTATGTGGCGGTATTGCTTCATTGTACACAGATGGCGGTATTACTAGAATGGTCCTGGAGATTATTTAGTATTACCCCATGAATACCAATTTTTATCACAACTTCAGCCAATTATCATGATGAAGGCCCATTCACATTAGACCATGAAGAACCAATTTTTAAAAAAGAAACCCAAAAGAAAAACAGGAGCCAAACTTTCCCCAGGGCCTGCCAAAAAAATATCCGTTCCCCCCGCTTCTTCTCCTTCCTGGCACGTTTTCTAAGCTATAAAAGCTAATTTGGCCCCAATAAAATAAGAGTTAGCATTCAACCACTGCCTGAGTGTAATAAAGCAGTGGAGAAGGTGTCTACCAACAGCTTATACCGAATTATCTGTACCAACCGGGCACCTACACAAAGTGCAAAACCAAGGGGGATAGGACATCATCTGTTCCCACCACTGTCCTGTTTGTACAAGAGTGAAGGGCAAAAGGGTGAGGCAAATCTTCTTTTTTTTAGGATTTCAACAAGTTGACAAACCCCCTCCCAAAGTGTTGTGATGGTAGAGTCATTAACAGCAGGCACCTGGTCATAATGGGGAACCCAGTGCCACAGATTTTAGGGGGCATGGTGACTACAGTTACCACTATTCTATATCATGTATACTACACAATTAATAATGTACACACCAAGCACACGTCTAATCTGGGCTTTAAAAAAAAGCAGAAAAAAATTGGTTTTCCACACTGTGTAACACAATTAAAACTCCCCTTATCAGGGGCTACATGTTTAAAAATTATACAGATGATTTTTTTCGGGTGATAAAAGTTCCAAGGAAGCTTTTTCTGTGGTTAAATAGTTTTTCCACAGTCACATGCGGATGAGCAACCATTCAGCTTCTGAACAGGGTTGGGGTTGGCACTGCCACAACTTCTTATTTGTGTCATCTGAGGCTTTACAAAGTATTACGCAGAGTTCTCATGGTGCACAAACAATGCACGAGTTAGATGACAAATTCAGCTCTGCTGCATCTAGGTGCAAGATTTCCTGACAAGTTTAAAAACCC